>WNWK01041251.1:0-16542 GCA_009830355.1 Cherax destructor | reverse complement strand
GGGATAATCTGGTTTCCGGAAGTTTACCTGTTTGCCAAAATGTGAGAGCAGGGGAAGAGTGCATAGGACCTTATAAACACCACCCACATTATTAGGTGGAATGTTTTAACCAACCTTTGTTTCACTGTACCAGTGTTTTTGAAAGTAAGGTTTATTTTTAACTTTTAGTGCCTCATGCAGGCAGACCAAATTTCGTTGTATGGTGAGACCAGTACATTTTTCCTGGCAGGCGCTTTCTTAGGCTCAGTCCTGTAGAAAGTCTTCTAGCTGACATTAGGACCTTCTCAACAAAATCCCTGGAGTATCTCAGTTTTGAGACTATACTGAATATGTATTTCATCTTCTAAATGCAGATACACAAAGTTCTCAGGAACATTTAAGAAAACACTCCTTTAAACCCTAGATTCATGATTGGAATAATAATGAATGAATGACGACACATTGGAAGACTTCAGTAAACTTTAAATTTGAATCTTTGGTCAACATGATGGATTAAAACATCTAGGAAGGGTAGAGTGTTGTCTGTTTTTGCTCTGTTGTGAGCTGAATAGAAGGTACTAGATCTTGAGTCTAGGTAGAAACTCATCAATCAGCATCAGGTCCCGTACCCCGAACTGGCTAATGCTAACCCCTGCCCCTATAGTGGTTACATATAGTTTTGGCCATGAATATTGTACCAAATGTCAAAGAATGGAACTAAAATTATTTTAGTATTTGAGTAGCTAGAAATTTAAACCAGTTTCTGGACACATCATTTCAGTGCCATTTCTCTTATTGGGAGAATGAAACATAAATTAATAAATATCTGTCCTGTACATGATAATTACCTCATTTCACTTGAATTTCTCACCTTCATTGCCTCCAGTACCGTGAAAAATGGGGTTGTTCCATTAATTGACTTGAAGTTATCGAACCTATTAATAATATTTCATAACTGCTCCAGGTAAACACAATCTTTTTCTTTATAACAGAAAGCTCGAGCTTTAATTGTTCCTACCTTGTTGAAGCTTTCTTGCCTTCTTGTGATTAACTCCAACTGGTCCTGAAGAACAGCAAACCAGTTTGTTCAAACTTTTCAATATCAGCATCAATCCTCTTCTGAAAACTACTTTCCATTCGTTATTGCCATCAACTCTCCACTGGTTACTGCCAGTGACTTCATGGCACCTGGGGCCCCGGTTCTATTTCCACAAAGGATTTTTAATTTCTTTTCTTCTTCCTGAGAACTCAAACCCTTTTTTCTATGCAACCTTTACTTTCCAAATCACGACTGCACTTATCAGCCCTTATTGAAAGACAGGTTAGGTTAGATAAGATTATTCAGGAAACAGCACAAGTGTTCCCCGACGCAGGTCTTAGTTATATGATGACCCACAAAAATTAAAGACATGTTATCAATCTACAACAGAAGGCCTATGAATCCCAGAATACGCCACACTGCTGCCGTACACTGGACTATACAACCTTCCATAACAACTGACCATAGACGTTTTAGTGTGTTAATTCTAGTAATATTATTTCCCCTTTAAAAGACCTAATCATAGTTTGCACTTTCACAGTTAGATAACATAGAGTACTGATGTGAATTAATGATTCTGATTTTCACATATCCCACTAGATGGACCGTTTGGGCGGGATCATGGAGAGGCTAGGACATGTTGGGCAGAAGATCGATTACCTGAAGATGGACATCGAGAAAATGGAGAAAGAGACATTGGAGGAGGTTCTTGAGCACCAGCCAGAGATTCTCGCCGCCGTCACCCAACTGAGTGTTGAGATACACCCTGGACCTTAAGTGGTGAGGCTCTTTTGAAGCCCTGATATGACTTTATCTGTAACATTGGTATACTGTCTATCAAGTATTCAAATTAAATATAGAAAGATGAAAACAACAAAACGACTAGTAAACGTAATTTATTTTTTTTTTAGGTTTTATCACAATTCTTTTAACAAGAATCTCTTTCTCAGTCACATATATGTGTGTATATATATATAGTATATATATATGTCGTGCCGAAGAGGTAAAACTATTCTATTCTATTCTATATGATCTGCCGGTATGAATTCCGGCACGGCATCGGTTCCCTGTAGGGAAGTGTCATGTATCGACGTTAAAGGTACATGTGTGGTATTCCTTGGTGGGAAGAGGGGTCCTCTCCGAATCTATGGACAAACGAAGCCCCAAAAGGTAGTTGCTCCAATGGTAGTTGGTGCAGGGTGCAATGGAGGCCCTCAGCAGGCCTTCACAGTGACGTCAGAGGGGGGGGATGACATGCAATGA
Organism: Cherax destructor; assembly: GCA_009830355.1. Taxonomy (NCBI): domain Eukaryota; kingdom Metazoa; phylum Arthropoda; class Malacostraca; order Decapoda; family Parastacidae; genus Cherax; species Cherax destructor. The sequence goes on along the minus strand of WNWK01041251.1, from coordinate 14,261 downwards.
AAGGTCTCCAAATCTTTGACAGCCAAGTACACCAGATGTGCCGCCCATCTTCCCGGGCCCGCCCCACCGGGGTCATCGGGAAGTGTCTGCGGCGAAGGGGCAATGTAGCTTGGTAGTCTAACAGGTAGTGCACCAAGGGTGTCGAAACCATCCGGTCACAGTGGGCACAGAACCTCTCTTGCTTGTTCAATGATCTGTGCAGTGGTGGGATACCCTAAGCGCAGGCGGTGGATAGCCACCCGCAGTTCCCTGGGCTGCTTCCGAATGGTTGGAGGGGCGCCCTGTGAGTCACCCTGTCATACCAGCGGCGGCTCCGGGAATCCCCAGGGTCAGGAAGTGGGCGCCTGGCTGAGGCTGATGGCGATTGCACTACGTGGCTGTGCCTCGAGCTTGCGGCCTTAGCAGCCTCATCTGCTGCATCATTGCCGGGGATACCCACATGGCTTGGGATCCAGTTGATGGTGGCTCTGCGACCATGGGCCATGAGCGTCTGCAGGTCGCCCTGAATAGACGTGAGTAAGTGTATGTTGTCCCTTGGCTCTTTGTGTATAATTGCCTGGATTGCTGACTTGGAATCAACATGGATGACGGGAGGATACTGATGGTCTGCAATCGCATGCTGCAGAGCTCGTTGAATGGCATAGAGTTCGGCCTGGAGTATGGTGCAATGGTCTGGAAGGCGCCATCCTGCCGTCAGATTGCTGTGGAACATCCCAGCAGCTGTTCGGCCCGCCTCCAGGTCTCTGGAGCCATGAGTGTAATACAGCACACACCCAGGGCTTTCCACACCCGTAATGCTAGCTGAAGCAAGTTGTTGCAGAATGTGCTGGGGACAATGCCTCTTGCTGCCTGGTAGGGCTGTCCAGGACACTGCCAACAGCTCTGGCGCCCAAGGGGGCGGCACCATGTAGTTCGCTGCAGATCTGTTGCAGCCTCCATCCTGGATCAATGTCATGGGCAGGAGCTTCCTTGTGGCATCTGCAACTGACCACAACCACCGGCGGCCGCGGTGCATTGGTATGACATGTCCCTGGTGGACCCGTATATCCCTCATCAGTTTGTCAGCTCTCGGGAGGCGGAGGTACTTTACTATCCTCTTGGCAGCTACAAGTTGGATACTGTCCTCAAGGGGCTGCAGCTGCGCTCGAGTTCAGAGCCACCGCATTGGCCCACCTAGGTGCCCCCAGCATGGCCCGTACAGCTGTGTTTTGGACCACACAGAGACACTTGATGTTCGTAGGCCTGGCATGAACCAGAGCAAGCGCCCTGTAGTCGATGAGCGAGCGTACGGCCTGTATGTAGAACAACCTCATGACCTCGAGGCTGGCCCCGACCTTAGGGTTGGCCATGGCACTCATTGCCCGGACCCTCTGATGTGGCGTACATGTTTCTGGAAGGTGAGGCGTTTGTCAATGTAGATGCCAAGGTACCTATAGCTGTGAACCCATTCCAGGTTAATGCCCAGGATTCGCAGCCTCTCATTGGGTTCCCTAGTGCGAAGGATATCTTGAGCCCCAAGCGACGGCAAGTGGAAGCCAGTAGATCGAAGTCCTCCTGGGCTCGCTGCAACAGCCGGCGCTTCCTGGATACGACAAGCGCCAGGTCATCGGCATAGCTGAGCAGGAAGGTGCCTGTGGAGAACGGCAAGCTCACAAGCTTGTGCATCAGTACATTGAACAGGGCGGGACTAAGCACCCCGCCCTGTGGAGTGCCATTTTCGAGGGTCTTGAGAGAAGAGGTATGCCCCTGGAAACAGACCCGGGCGCGCCTGTCCTGGAGATAGGATCGAAGCCATGCAAGCAGCCTGCCCTTAACTCCTCTGCGGGCCAAGAGTGCAAGGACGGCAGGTGCACTGGGGAGCTCGAAAGCTTTCTCAAGGTCGAGGAAGACAACATTGTGAGCTTGGGCGTCTGACCCAATGCTGGCCAGTAGGGTGGTAAGGCTTTCAAAGGTGCCCACTCCTCTGGTGAACCCATAGAGGTGTTTATGAGGAGGGCCAAGCTTCCACCCCAGTCGCTCCAGCACTATCCTCTCAGACACCTTGGAGATGCAACTGGTGAGGGAGATGGGTCTCACACTGCCAGGATCCCTGGGTTTAGGAATTGGTATGATGTCAGCCTCCTTCCATACAGCAGGGAGTCTGCCGGCCCTCCAAGTCCGGTTGATGGTCGCCAGGACAGCTTCGTGACCAGATTGGCCAGACCGAGTGATCATGCCATAGGTGACACCACCATGCCCAGGCGCAGTGTCCCGATGAGATGTGAAGGCCGCCTGGAGCTCCCGGTCAGTGAAGTCTTCGTCGGTGGAATCCTTTGCCTGGCATGCCGCTTGGATCGCCCCCACCCTTCTAGGAAGGAGAGTGTCCTGTAGGTCCTGGAGATCCTGAGGCAGTTGAGCCATAGCCGCTCTGGAGGTGAAGAGTTCCATCAGTCGCTCAGCCTCTGCTGCGGAATCTGGGTGTGCTCGAGCCACACTGCGACACTGCCCAGTGGCTATTCGTAGCTTGGTCCATATCTCAGATAAGGTAGTGGAGTAGCTGAGGGAGGCACACCACTCAAACCATTTAGCCTGCCGGACCCTGTGCAAGACATGGCACGCATGCCGCACCACTTCCCTTAGTAGACGCATGGACTCGGCCGTGGGATTGCGCCTGTGCATCTTGCGGACGACATTGATACTGTGGTTCTGTTCCTTGATTACCTCATTGTAGAACCACCAGTCATGCTTGTATGACCCTCCGCCCATAATCCTTGGTACGGCTGCCTCAGCTGCCAACGTGAAGGCTGCCTGTAGGTTCTGAGCCGCCTCATCTGGATCATCTGGTAGAGTAGTCTCCGCCCACTAGCACTCGATGACCTCTCGGAAGCACGGCCAGTCGGCCTTCTTGAGATTCTATCTGGGGGTATGCGTGGGAGGTGGGGGCCACTGGACCATCAGTGTAGTGACTACTGCAAAGTGATCACTGGTTAGACGGGGGTGGACCTCCCAACTTGCACTTGAGAGCAGCCGTCTAGAGATGAGTGTGATGTCCAGACGGCCACCGTAGTGATGGGTTGGCTCCCCATTGTTGAGGAGGGCGATCTCAGGTACATGCCTCCCTGCCGTGTTGGTGGGGGAGACAGAATTAAGTATTGGGTGATGGGCATTGACATCCCCAGCCACAATAAGACCCTCCAGGGGGGCGAGTGCAGCCACCTCTGAAATGTCAAGGGTGGACCTAGGGCTTCTGTATATGTTGTAAATCAAGAGAGGTCCATCCGGAAGGTGTAAGGTGGCGGCTTGTACCTCCACGCCCTCCCCGCAGTCGATGGGGTCAGTGGAGATCGAGTGAGGGATGGTATTCCTGACGTAGACTGCCGTGCCCCTGCCAATGCCTTCCAGGCGCTGAAGGTAAGCCGAGAACCCCCAGGATATGTGGTGGTTTGGTAAGTGTCTCCTGGAGAAGGAAGACATCGATCTCATCTTGTACTGCCGCTTCAATCACTAAGTGAAGTTTCCGCTGCAGCCCACAAATGTTCCATTGAAGGATCTTCAAGGGGAGTAGAGGGGACCCTCTGATTCCATCTCCGCCTGGGACATGTCGTCCTCCGTTGTTGGTGACCCTGGGGACTCCTCCATCACGGACTGGAAGGACTCTTGGATGATGGCTTGAAGTTACATTGAGTCCTTCCTGTCCAGGAGGACAATGCCTAGCATCCACGACAGGAGCTGTCTGCAGGCGCCCCTTTCCTCCACCGACGGCAGCAGGCAAGTGAGGAGCTCTGAGATGACCCCAACTGTTTTCTTCAGACGAGTGGGAAATGAATCTACCATTACCTTTGTAGGCGTTGGGTCGGACGATTCTTCGTGCTGGTCCTGAGCCAGCGGGTAAGTTTGGGTGGCTGTCGACACTGCAGCTGCATAAGCTGGGTGCACCCTGGGTCCGGCCGGAGTAGCTGTGAATGTCCGGGTCTCCTGGCGGGGAGCCGCTGCTTGACTCTGAAAGTTCGCAGGAGAGGCCTGCCCTCGGGAAGAGGCATGCTGGTGAGATGGCATGGATAGACGGTGCCCAGCAGGGGCCTGCTGCGCAGTGGTCCTGGCCTGTGGCCGCTTTTCCCAGTGACTCTGTCTTCTCGGCCACCTTGCTGGCTGGCCCTGCTGTTGACCGTGCAGCTGCAAGCCAATGACTTCCCCCTGACGCCTCTGTTGGGAGCCCAGTACCGGGAACTCGCAGGTATCGCCCATCTGTGGCATCCGTGGTGCTGCGGGTGGAGCCCATGCTGACTGTTCCTGGGCAGTTCTGAGGTTGGGCGTTGCCACGGGTGCCAAGCCGTTCCGGTGACGCACCTGCTGCCAGCGATGCACCATCATAGGACAGCTCTGGTTCCAGGCATGGTGCCTCTTTGAGCAGTTGGCACACTTGGGCTCCGGCCGAGAGATCTCGCTGGTCAGTTGTTTGAGGAGTGCAATGCAGACCTTCGAGTCGTGTGCCTTGCTGCACACTCCACACCTCTTCTCTTGCTGGCAGGTGGCTGCAATGTGATTGAACCCCATACAGTTGAAGCACTGCAGTGGGCCTGCCAGGTACGGCCGGGTCCTGAACTTTCCCCAGACCCCAAGGTCCAGGTGCGTTGGGAGTGGGCCTTTGTGGTGTATCAGCACCTGTTGGGTGGGTACCTTGTTCACCTTGGCAGTGAGATGCTCTGCCTTGACAATATTGGGCAGTTCCAAAATGGGGTCCAATGGAAGGAGCACAAGGACGTGTAAGAGCACCCCCTTGTATACCTTCTCCCAAGTAATCAGTTCCACCATGCTGGGATGCGTCACAACCTTTAGTGCCTCGTAAGAATCCTCGTCCCGAGGAATGACCAAAGCCTCGTTCCGGAGAGTGAACTCGCAGCGGAGCTGGAGGTGGGGGATGCCCTCCAGATACCTCACAAACCAGTAATCGGGAACCTTGAATTTGTTGAAGGCCATATTTGCATTTGTCCGAGCAGAGCGGGAAGTCTTTCTCCCACGAGGAGTCAGCCATTCCCCATCCTCTGTGGTGGCTGATGCAACTGGGGTGGGTACCTGGTCGGGCCCCAACCCAGCCAGTTGAGGAGCCGCAGCCTCCTGGTGGCTTTCCATGACCCCTATGTCCATCTGGGGGACCAGGTCTTCTTGGGTAGCATCTGCCAGCTGAACTAGTGGCAGATCGGCAGATACAGCAGTCTCTACAGCATCCTTGGCCTTCTTGGTGAGGGCTCCCATCGGCCCAACGTCTTCCTCCGACTCGTCCTCGCATTCCAATAAACGTTTAGGCCGCTCTCCTGGGCCTGACATGGTGACTGAACCAGCAGCTGAGCTGCTGACTGTGACCTCACAGCCACCCACACGGGGCTCGGGGCTGTGAGGCTCAGGTCCCCAGTGGGAGCCGTTAGCCACCCTCACGTGGCTCACGGCTCTGAAGCACTGAACACTGTCCACGAGAAATGAAACGAATCTGTACGTAAACTAACGCAGACGTATAATCCCAAGCGAAATCATAGCCCACGAAGAACAAGAACGGCATAAATCTGTGCGTAAACTAACACAGATGTCTCCACTGCTATGTCCTATATATATCCACCCCACTTTTTTTTCTCCTCTGTCCTCAATTTATAAGGTGTTGATTCACCGGGAAATCTCCCGGCCCGGGTCTTTACCAGATGGCGACCCGGCTCCGGCTCCCTGGCGTGGGAGTAGCAGAGACCTAAGTCTCCCATGGGAGGGGGTACCCCTCAGCGACGGGACCAACTGGTCCCAGGCCTAGCCATATTCGCCCACAAGCACGAGGCAGGTAGGTAGATAGATGCTAGGCCACTCTGGTCTGCCACCTTCCCAGCCCCAACGAGGCTGACGGGAAGGGCAGGCTTGTGAGCCGCAGATGGTAGCAAGCACCAGCCTTGGCACCTACCCTGCCCTAGAAGGGCTGGGCATGGTGATCGACCAATTTATAAGGAGGAGGAGGTGTTGATTCACCGGGAATTCTCCCGGCCCGGGTCTTTACCAGATGGCGACCCGGCTCCGGCTCCCTGGCGTGGGAGTAGCAGAGACCTATGTCTCCCATGGGAGGGGGTACCCCTCAGCGGCGGGACCAACTGGTCCCAGGCCTAGCCATATTCGCCCACAAGCACGAGGCATGTAGGTAGATAGATGCTAGGCCACTCTGGTCTGCCACCTTCCCCGCCCCAACGAGGCTGACGGGAAGGGCAGGCTTGCGAGCCGCAGATGGTAGCAAGCACCAACCTTGGCACCTACCCTGCCCTAGAAGGGCTGGGCATGGTGATCGACCAATTTATAAGCCTCACGAAGGCGTCTGTAATTAGAAATTAATTATGACATTGGAATTTCGGAGAAATTAGGTTATTAATTATTTAACATTCATGGGTATTTAATGTCTACTGAGTAATAAATTTGCCATTATAAATAGAAAATAGTTATAATTAAAAAAATAAAGAAATGCAGTTAAATATCGGTATCGATATCGGCCTAAAATTTTTGTTGGTATCGGTTATCGGTAAAAATTGGTATCGTCCCATCCTTGATATTTACTTATTTCAGGTTCCTTCTATATACTTAATAGTTTGTAAACTTACTTTATCTATCTCGTACAGGCGAGAACGTGCAACGGCCCTTCAACAGTTTTCACAGGTTCTGGAGGATCTTCCAATACCTGTCTTGCCTGGAATTTCGTCTTCTCTATGGGAACATTAATCCGGTCGCTGTCAACCAGTACAAGTGGAAAGGTTCCCAGCAAGCCACCTGCTACGAAATGGTCTGGGTCAGGCTCCCTCCCGTCTTAACATAAGAATGGAGGAACACTGCAGAAGGTCTACTGGCCCATACAAGGCAAGTCCTTATCAAAACCACCCCTACCCAATGCTACCCAAGAATTTACTCCCGTACCCACGACACCAATCAAACCCAGCCTCTCCCACTCATATATTTGTCCAAACTCTTTATTAAGCTACCCAAGGTCCTACCCTCGATCACCCCACTCAGAAGATTGTTCCACGCATCCACAACTCTATAAATTAGACACATATGCAACACTTGGGTATCTTTAGTGAGGAAACGTTTCGCCACACAGTGGCTTCATCAGTCTATACAAAGGAGAAACGTGAAGAACAGAAGGAGTTTGATGTAATTAGTCCCTCAACCTTGAGTTGATGTAGTCAGTCCATCAATCTTGAAGTGAATACAGCATATGTGCGAAGAGGTAGTTTATATACTGTAGGCAGGAGAGGTGCAGCAGTCGTAAGAGGTGTCACATTTGACCAATGTGGAAGTAGGTCGTGCCCAAGGGTTAGGCAAGCAAAGAATTTCCTGTATTAAGATACCAAGATGTTGCTGTGTCAGACAGGATGTAGATGAATGGTTCAGAGAACCGACGAGTTGATAAATTAGACACATATGCAACACTGCTGCACCTCTCCTGCCTACAGTATATAAACTACCTCTTCGCACATATGCTGTATTCTCTTCAAATTTGATGGACTGACAACATCGAATCAAGGTTGAGGGGCTGATTACCTCAAACTCCTCCTGTTCTTCACGATTCTCCTTTGTATGGACTGACGAAGCCACTGTGTGGCGAAACGTTTCCTCAATAAAGATATCCAAGTATTGCATATGTGTCTAATTTATCAAAGCAGAAAGGTGTAAGGAGAGGAGGAGTTTGAGGTAATCAGTCCCTCGGCCTGGAGTCGATGGACTAAACACATCGACTCCAGGCCGATGAACTGATTACCTCAAACTCTTCCTCTCCTTACACCGTTCTGCTTTGTATTGGATTGATGAAGCCACTGTGTGGCGAAACGTTTCCTCAATAAAGATACCCAAGTGTTGCATATGTGTCTAATTTATTACTTGTCGGTTCTCTGAACCATTCATCTACATCCACAACTGTTTGAAAACCAGTACTTACCTATGTCCTTTCTAAATCTAAATTTGTCCAACTTAAATACATTTTTTCTGGTTCTTACCTGGTTCGACACCCTCAGTACTTTATTAATATCACTTTTGTTTGTCCCCATCATCCACCTATACACCTCGATGATATCTCCCCTCATTCTACGTCTCTCCAGAGAGTGAAGATTTAAGGCTCTAAGTCTATCTTCATACGGGAGATTCCTTATACAATAAATCATTTTAGTCATTCTTCTCTCTATGTTCTTCAATGAATCTATATCCATCCTATAGTAATGAGATCAAAACTGAGCGGCATAATCCAACTGAGGCCTCACTAGTGATGTATAGAGCTGTAAAATTACTTTTGGACTTCTGTTGCTTATACTTCATGAAATAAATCTTAGTAATCTGTTAGCCTTATTGCGAACACTTAGGCACTGTTGTCTTGGCTTTAGATTTCTGCTTACCATGACTCCCAAGTCTTTTTCACATTCTGTATGATCAAGCTCTACTTCACCTAGTTTATAACTTCGAGGGTTATTTTCATTACCAAGGAGTAGTGCTTTACACTTGTCCATATTGAACTTCATCTGCTATTTTTCAGACCAAGACATTAATTTGTCTAAATCCTCCTGGAGTTCACTGGTATCCTCCTCAGAATGAATCATACTGATTATTTTTGTATCATTAGCAAATTTGCTCATGTCACTTGTGATTCCTTCATCATGGTCATTAATGTAAATTATGAACAACAATGGGCCTAAAACTGATTCTTGTGGAACGCCACTAGTGACTAATCCCCATTCAGATTTGACCCCATTAATGGGAATTCTCTGCTTTCTATTGGTAAGCCATGCCTCTATCCATGCTAGAACTTTACCTCCTATACCATGACCTGCTACTTTTCTTAAGAGTCTCTTGTGAGATACTCTATCGAAGGCTTTACTGAAATCAAATAAACAATATATTCTTTATTACTCTCTAAGGTAGTAGGTTGGTAGACAGCAACCACCCAGGGAGGTACTACCGTCCTGCCAGGTGACTGTGAAACAGAAACCTGAAACTGTTTTACATGATGGTAGGATTGCTGGTGTCTTTTTTCTGTCTCATAAACACGCTGGATAACAGGTATATCTAGCTACTTCTACTTACACTTTAGGTCACACTACACTGGCATGCACATGCATATATATACATACACACATCTAGGTTTTTTGTTCTTTTTCTTAATAGCTCTTGTTCTTTTTATTTTCTCTATTGTCCATGGGGAAGTGGAAAAGAATCTTTCCTCCGTAAGCAATGCGTGTCGTATGAGGCGACTAAAATGCCGGGAGCAATGGGCTAGTAACCCCTTCTCCTGTACAAATTTACTAAAAAAGAGAAGAAGAAAAACTTTATAAAACTGGGTTGTTTGAATGTGCGTGGATGTAGTGCGGATGATAAGAAAGAGATGATTGCCGATGTTATGAATGAAAAGAAGTTGGATGTCCTGGCCCTAAGCGAAACAAAGCTGAAGGGGGTAGGCGAGTTTCAGTGGGGAGAAATAAATGGGATTAAGTCAGGAGTATCTGAGAGAGTTAGAGCTAAGGAAGGGGTAGCAATAATGTTGAAGGATCAGTTATAGAAGGAAAAGAGGGAATATGAATGTGTAAATTCAAGAATTATGTGGATTAAAATAAGGGTCGGATGCGAAAAGTGGGTCATAATAAGCGTGTATGCACCTGGAGAAGAGAGGAGTGTAGAGGAGAGAGAGATTTTGGGAGATGTTAAGCGAATGTATAGGAACTTTTGAACCAAATGAGAGAGTAATTGTGGTAGGGGACCTAAATGCTAAAGTGGGAGAAACATGCAGAGAGGGGGTAGTAGGTAAGTTTGGGGTGCCAGGTGTAAATGATAATGGGAGCCCTTTGATTTAACTTTGTATAGAAAGGGGTTTAGTTATAGGTAATACATATTTTAAGAAAAAGAGGATAAATAAGTATACAAGATATGATGTAGGGCGTAATGATAGTAGTTTGTTGGACTATGTATTGGTAGATAAAAGACTGTTGAGTAGACTTCAGGATGTACATGTTTATAGAGGGGTCACAGATATATCAGATCACTTTTTAGTTATAGCTACAGTGGGAGTAAAAGGTAGATGGGATACAAGGAAAATAGAATCAGTAAGTAAGAGAGAGGTGAAGGTTTATAAACTAAAAGAGGAGGCAGTTAGGGTAAGATATAAACAACTATTGGAGGATAGATGGGCTAGTGAGAGTGTAGGCAATGGGGTCGAAGATGTATGGGGTAGATTTAAAAATGTAGTGTTAGTGTTCAGCAGACGTTTGTGGTTACAGGCGAGTGGGTGCAGGAGGGAAGAGGAGCGATTGGTGGAATGATGATGTAAAGAGAGTAGTAAGGGAGAAAAAGTTAGCATATGAGAGGTTTTTACAAAGTAGAAGTGATGCAAGGAGGGAAGAGTATATGGAGAGAAAAAGATAGGTTAAAAGAGTGGTGAAGCAATGTAAAAAGAGAGCAAATGAGAGAGTGGGTGAGATGTTATCAGCAAATTTTGTTGAAAATAAGAAAAAGTTTTGGAAGGAGATTAATAAGTTGAGGAAGTCTAGAGAACAAATGGATTTGACAGTTAAAAATAGGAGAGGAGAGTTATTAAATGGAGAGTTAGAGGTATCGGGAAGATGGAGAGAATATTTTGAGGAGTTGTTAAATGTTGATGAAGACAGGGAAGCTGTGATTTCGTGTGTAGGGCAAGGAGGAATAACATCTTGTAGGAGTGTGAAAGAGCCAGTTGTGGGTGTAGGGGAAGTTCGTGAGGCAGTGGGTAGAATGAAAGGGGGTAAGGCAGCTGGGATTGATGGGATAAAGATAGAAATGTTAAAAGCAGGTGGGGATATAGTTTTGGAGTGGTTGGTGCTATTATTTAATATATGTATGGAAGAGGGTAAGGTACCTAGGGATTGGCAGAGAGCGTGTATTGTTCCTTTGTATAAAGGCAAAGGGGACAAAAGAGAGTGCAAAAATTATAGGGGAATAAGTCTGTTGAGTGTACCTGGTAAAGTGTATGGTAGAGTTATTATTGAAAGAATTAGGAGTAAGACAGAAAGCAGGATAGCAGATGAACAAGGGGGCTTTAGGAAAGGTAGGGGGTGTGTAGACCAAGTGTTTACAGTGAAACATATAGGTGAACAGTATTTGGATAAGGGTAAAGATGTTTTTGTGGCATTTATGGATTTGGAAAAGGCGTATGATAGGGTAGATAGGGGGGCAATGTGGCAGATGTTGTAGGTGTATGGAATAGGAGGAAGGTTACTGAAAGCAGTGAAGAGTTTTTATGAGGATAGTGAGGCTCAGGTTAGAGTGTGTAGGAGGGAAGGGGACTATTTCCCAGTAAAAGTGAGCCTTAGACAAGGATGTGTGATGTCACCGTGGTTGTTCAATATATTTATAGATAAGGTTGTAAGACAAGTGAATGCGAGGGTCTTGGCAAGAGGTGTGGGACTAAAAGATAAAGAAGCAAATACAAAGTGGGAGTTGTCACAGTTGCTTTTTGCTGATGACACTGTGCTTTTGGGAGATTCTGAAGAGAAGTTGCAGAGGTTGGTGGATGAATTTGGTAGGGTGTGTAAAAGAAGAAAATTGAAAGTGAATATAGGAAAGAGTAAGGTGATGAGGATAACAAAAAGAATAGGTGACGAAAGATTGGATATCAGATTGGAGGGAGAGAGTATGGAGGAGGTGAATGTATTCAGATATTTGGGAGTGGACATGTCAGCAGATGGGTCTATGAAGGATGAGGTGAATCATAGAATTGATGAGGGGAAAAGGGTGAGTGGAGCACTGCGGAGTCTGTGGAGACAAAGAACTTTGTCCATGGAAGTAAAGTGGGGAATGTATGAGAGTATAGTTATACCAACGCTCTTATATGGGTGTGAAGCATGGGTGATGAATGTTGCAACGAGGAGAAGGCTGGAGGCAGTGGAGATGTCGTGTCTGAGGTCAATGTGTGGTGTGAATATAATGCAGAGAATTCGGAGTTTGGAAATTAGGAGGAGGTGCGGGATTACCAAAACGATTGTCCAGAGAGCTGAGGAGGGGTTGTTAAGGTGGTTTGGACTTGTAGAGAGAATGGAACGAGACAGAGTGACTTCGAGAGTGTATAAATCTGTAGTGGAGGGAAGGCGGGGTAGGGGTCGGCCTAGGAAAGGTTGGAGGGAGGGGGTAAAGGAAGTTTTGTGTGTGAGGGGCTTGGACTTCCAGCAAGCATGTGTGAGCGTATTTGATAGGAGTGAATGGAGGCATATGGTTTTTAATACTTGACGTGCTGTTGGAGTGTGAGCAAAGTAACATTTATGAAGGGATTAAGGGAAACAGGCAGGCCGGACTTGAGTTCTGGAGATGGGAAGTACAGTGCCGGCACTCTGAAGGAGGGGTGTTAATGTTGCAGTTTTATAACTGTAGTGTAAAGCACCCCTCTGGCAAGACAGTGATGGAGTGAATGATGATGAAAGTTTTTCTTTTTCGGGCCACCCTGCCTTGGTGGGAATCGGCCGATGTGTTAATAATAATAAAATACTATCTACTGCCTCAAATGTTTTATTGAAGAACGTCACTAAATTTGTCAGGTAGGAACGACCTCACATGAACCCATGCTGAGATTCATTAATTAAATTATGCCCTTCAAGGTGATTTCTAATAATATCAGCTATAATTTATTCTAATAATTTGCCTACTATAGACGTCAGGCTTATTGGATGGCAATTTGATGGAATGGGCTTATCCCCTGATTTGAATATAGGAACCACATTAGGTATCTTTCACATCTCTGGCACAACACCAGTTAAGATGGATGTATTAAACACGCTCGTTAATGGATGACTAAGTTCCATATATTTTTAGATTTTTTCCTTTTTTTTTTTTTGTTAATTCTTATATTATTCTTTCAAATATAATAATTGGCGATTTGGCATCATAATAGAGTGGGCGGAGCTAATACAGAGTCTGAGAGCCAATTTAGAACCGTGTGGGAACTTTGCTTATGTAAGCAGGAATTCCTGAGTCTGGTGATGCCGGGGAAAATGCAACATTATTACGCTAATATGAACACTACAGTTTATTTATCTATCATAATTGATCTAATATGACATAATAAACAGTATAAAAAACATAGAAACATGGTAAATACTCCAGAATGAATAATATTTGGCATAATACCGAGCGGTAGGTCGTGGTCAGCTAGTGGGATCAAGTTACCGCTAGAAGATGGGGGATAATCCCACGATCTCTAATTCCTTTCTTGGTACTTGTTTCAGAGAAAACGGAATGTATTACAGGGCTTACTGTGATATACCCTCGTAATGTAAGTAGTAAAGTAAAGTAAAGTAAATTTTATTTCATTGCAGATTACATAGGTATTGGTAGTTACAATGTAAATTGAGTGCAAGGAGAGCCACTGACATGCCATGGCATTAGGGGCAGCTTAATCTAGTAACTTAAAGACTATGTACTCTCTCTCTTCTCGTTGATTCGCCGGGACTCTCCCGTCCCGGGCCTTGTCCAAGTGGTGGCCCGGCCTTGGTTCCCTTTCTCGGGAGTATCTCAGACTAACGTCTGCCATGGGAGGAGGTACTTGGGACCTCCTCATCTGTGGGACCAACGGTCCCCAGGCCTAGCCACATTCCCCGCCCTCACAGGGCTTGTAGGGAGAAGCTAGGCCCATCTTTGGTCTGCCATAATAATAATAATAATATTTTTATTTGGACATGATACAAAGAATTACATTTGGTTATTGAGATTACATGAGGTGTACATGCCAAAAGCCCCTAGTATGCAGGGCATTTTGGGCAGCTCCCCAGGGGAGCTAAAGGGAATAGCAGTCTTGTGAGCCGCAGGTGAAAGCAAGCTCTGGCTCAGGCACCTATGTACTTAACATTAGAACAATTTATTGAGTTTATTCTAGTTAAAAATTGTTGTCAAATTACAATATGATGAAATTTTACTGTTAAAATTATTAAATGGTAATATTAGATTGTTACAGGTGTTTAGATTCTCGAATGGTAATATGGAATTGAGATTATCTTAAGGAAAATAACATTGAGCATTTTTGACATTAACTTATAATATGAGTATTTAGTTTTGGGTGAGTAGGGGGTAACATAATAATAACATTAAAAATTGAGATTATCGTATAGGAAAGTAATAATGAGCATTTTTCAAAGTAGTTTACAGTATGATTATTTAGTTTTGGGTGAGTAGGTGGTTTTTGAGTTGAATCTTAAATTGATTTTCAGACAAGGTTATCTTAATATTTACTGGTAATGAATTCCAGATTCTGGGGCTCTTTATGT
>WNWK01041250.1:0-16543 GCA_009830355.1 Cherax destructor | reverse complement strand
CCGTGCAAACTATTACAGTAGGTGTCCCACAGGGAAGTGTTCTTGGCCCATTCTCTTTCTCATTTACATTAACGACCTACTAAATGCATCTCAACTACTCAAACCCATACTATTTGCAGATGACACTACATACGTTATCTCGCACCCAAGCCCAGACATACTAGCCAACACTGTAAATACTGAATTGCAGAAAATATCTACCTGGATGATGACTAACAAACTTACTCTCAATATTGATAAAACCTATTTTATCCAGTTTGGGAACAGAGCTACAAACGCACCACTTAACATAATGATAAACGGGTCCCCTATCACAAAACTCACAGAGGGAAAATTCTTAGGAATCCATCTTGACAGTGGCCTCAAATTTCAGACACATATACAACAAATTTCCAAGAAAGTGTCAAAGACCGTGGGAATACTATCCAAGATACGGTACTATGTTCCACAACCAGCTCTCCTTACCCTATATCACTCACTCATTTACCCCTACCTCACCTATGGAATCTGCGCATGGGGCTCTACATCAATAACTCATCTCAGACCACTAATAACACAACAAAAGGCAGCAGTTACAATGATAACAAATTCACACTCCAGACAACATACTCCACCAATATTCAAAAACCTAAACTTACTCACCATACAAGACATTCATACTTTTTACTGTGCCTATTACATACATAGAACACTCTATGCAAATATTAACCCACCACTCAAACTTCTCCTTACCAATTTTAACAGGACACATGACCATAACACTAGACCCAGATCACTCCTCGATGTTCCCCGTGTCCATCTAACACTATGTAAAAAGTCAGTGCATATAAAAGGCACAAAAATTTGGAATTAATTACCTGTTATTGCCAAAGAAACCCTGCCTGTACCCCAATTCAAAATGATGCTAAAAAACCACCTTCTCACCCAAACCTAAATGCTCAATATCAAAGATTCCCAACAAAGTAGAATAATCACTTAAATGTAAAAACCTGATTAATCACTTAAATGTAAAAACCTGTTATGAATAATACATACTAAGCTAACTGTTTCTATAACATTTACATTATAATGACCACGTAAACTGTAACTGCAATGCAATTAATTGTTTTAAATTGTTATCTCACTCAATTAGTTGCATTGCTACAATTAATAAATTATTATGTTCAACTTATATTCAAACTTTATAACTTAGATACACAATTATACTTATTTTATAAATTATCAACCATAATTTTTTTACCATTTAGTCTACTATTAAATAGTCCTAAGAATGCCCGCAATGCACAGCATATTAGGGGCTTTTGGCATGTACATCTCATTTATACCATGTATCATGTCTACCTATGTATCATTGTACCATGTCTAAATATTATTATTATTATTATTATTATTATTATTATTATTAAGTCAGTCAAGTCATTCAGTAAGTCAGTCAAGTCAGTCAAGTCATTCAGTAAGTCAGTCAAGTCATTCAGTAAGTCAGTCAAGTCATTCAGTAAGTCAGTCAAGTCATTCAGTAAGTCAGTCAAGTCATTCAGTAAGTCAGTCAAGTCATTCAGTAAGTCAGTCAAGTCATTCAGTAAGTCAGTCAAGTCATTCAGTAAGTCAGTCAAGTCATTCAGTAAGTCAGTCAAGTCATTCAGTAAGTCAGTCAAGTCATTCAGTAAGTCAGTCAAGTCATTCAGTAAGTCAGTCAAGTCATTCAGTAAGTCATTCAGTAAGTCAGCCAGTAAGTCAGTCAAGTCATTCATTAATAAGTCAAGTCATTCATTAATAAGTCAAGTCATTCAGTAAGTCAGCCAGTAAGTCAGTCAAGTCATTCAGTAAGTCTGTCAAGTCATTCAGTAAGTCAGTCAAGTCATTCAGTAAGTCAGTCAAGTCATTCAGTAAGTCAGTCAAGTCATTCATTAAGTCAACAAACTTATGTTTACCTCTGTTTATGTGTACAAATTAGATTCGTTAAATCTAAGACATAAATGCTTATACATGTACCTTTTCTTGCCACTTTGAGCAACACTGGTATGCCTACTGGGTGTCATGATTGCTTGGCAATACAAGATATAATAATTTAAAGATCAAAACACAATTCACTCTCTTATTCTTCACAAACACAGCTAGCTTGTAGCAGAGAACTGGACGTGTATGAACTACGAATGC
The DNA here is from genome assembly GCA_009830355.1 of Cherax destructor. Lineage (NCBI taxonomy): Eukaryota > Metazoa > Arthropoda > Malacostraca > Decapoda > Parastacidae > Cherax > Cherax destructor. The sequence continues at coordinate 14,386 of WNWK01041250.1, read as the reverse complement.
TGGGATGGTTGGGTGGTGTTGGGGGGTGGCTGGGGACGGCTGGTGGTCTCCCCCCGCTGATCCACAAGGCGGCCGCTTGAGGAAATGGGAATTTGTTTTTCCTTCCCGCAAACTGTAAGTTTATTCAGGTATTCACAGATACAGTTACAAATATTATCATACATAGCAGCATATGTGTAGAGAACCTAGGATAACCCAAAAAAAAGTCAGAGTGACTTATTTCCATTCTGTCTGACTTTTTTGGGTTATCCTAGGTTCTCTACACATATGCTGCTATGTAACTGTATCTGTGTATACCTGAATAAACTTACTTACAGTTTGTGGGAAGGAAAAACAAATTCCCTTTTCCTCAAAGCATGAGGATTCTTAGAGCAGTAAATAACCATGGGCTTACACTTGAAATCACCTGATGCATTACTGCAAAGGAGCAAGGTGAAGCAATACTTTGCTGTCTTGAAGCCTGGTGCACTTTACTCTTGCTGGCTGATATAAGTTCGTGTTGGTATTTTCTTCCAGAAAACACTTGTCTCATCAGCATTAAACACTTGATGTGTCTCATAGCCACCCTCAGTAGGACTGCCCCACTGACTCAATGGTTTAACCCACCACGGGTGACCGTGCACTCAAAATTTTTCCCCCTCCCGTGAACCATGTAATATCAATTTTACGTCGTGTTAAATAATAATATGCCGCAATTCTTCAATCGTGCAATCCCCATAACGTGCAACATAAAGTCGTGCTAAATGAGGGTCTACTGTATTCCCATTTACACTCTATATTACATTTCGAAATTTCTAAATTATTATCTATTTACACAACTATTTTCTTTTGCTTTTTTAAATCTATCATTGTCATTTTATTTTTACTTTTTATAAAATCTGTTATTGCCAGATATTCTCACTTACAGTTTATAAATAGTATTAGAATATTATTAGAATTATTAGAATATTATTAGAATTATTATAATATTATTAGAATTATTAGAATATTATTAGAATATTATTAGAATTATTAGAATATTATTAGAATTATTATAATATTATTAGAATTATTAGAATATTATTAGAATTATTAGAATATTATTAGAATTATTAGAATATTATTAGAATTATTAGAATATTATTAGAATTATTAGAATATTATTAGAATTATTAGAATATTATTAGAATATTATTTCAAACTACTTATTGTGATATCTGCTATTACCAAATACAGTGGTACCTCTACTTATGAGCAAAATTCGTTCCAGTCGGCTACTCAAGTGCCGATACCGAAAGAATTTTTTCCCATAAGAAATAATGAAAATTAGGTTAATCCATTTCAGACCCCTAAAAATACACTTACAAAAGCACCTACAAAAATACACTTACATAATTGTTCGAGTTGGAAGCTCCTTGTAAGTAGAGGTACCACTGTACAGTGGTCCCCCGCCTAACGAGCACCCCGGAAATCGTACAATTATGTAAGTACTGTGGTCCCTCCATTTTCGTGTATCTCTGTTTTCGTGTGTTTCAGTTTTCGTGCAGTTTTTTCGTGGAAAATTGACCTCTGTTTTCGTGTGATTCCCTCCGTTTTCGTGCTTGGTCCGGAACCTGTCCACCAGTTCCGCACACATACAAAGTCCGTAGGCCACCACCCACGCACCTCCCACACACATTGTCACGCAGTCTAGCATTGTTTACGCTTGAGTGAACATCACCCCAGGAGTTTATACAAAACATTTATTAACAATTCATTGGTTTTGGGCCTTGATTATTGTGTGTGACTACTAAATAAGCTATCATGGGCCCAAAGAAAGCTCCTAGTGCCACTTCTTTGGTAAAGAAAGTGAGGAACACCACAGAACTGAAGAAAGAAATAATAGAAAAATATGATAGTGGTGTATGTATTGCCGAGCTCGCCAGGATATACAAGAAAGCCCCAACAACCATCGGTTCCATTGTGTATAAGAGAAAAGCAATCACTGAAGCTAATGTTGCGAAAGGGGTGAATACAATAACGAAACAGAGATCACAAACAATAGAAAATATGGAGAAATTGTTGTTGGTGTGGATAAACCAAAAACTGTTAGCGGGTGATAGTTTTGTGCAATCCATGATACGTGAAAAAGCAAGGCAGTTGCATACCGATCTTGTCAAGAAAATGCCTGGAACCAGTGATAATGATGATGAATTTAAGGCCAGCAAAGGCTGGTTCGAAAAATTTAAGAAGCGAACTGGCATACACAGTGTTGTAAGGCATGGTGAGGGTGCCAGTTCAGATAAACAAGGGGCTCAAAAATTTGTGCGCGACTTTAAAAAATATGTAGAGGCTGAAAATTTCAAACCCCAACAAGTGTTTAATTGTGACGAAACAGGCCTCTTTTGGAAGAAAATGCCAAGGAGGACCTACATGACGCAGGAGGAAAAGGCAATGCGAGGACACAAGCCTATGAAAGACAGGCTAACTCTAATGTTGTGTGGTAACGCTAGTGGGGATTTCAAAGTGAAGCCTTTACTGGTGTATCACTCTGAAAATCCCAGAGTGTTCAAGAACTACAGTGTTGACAAGAGTAAATTGTGTGTGTTTTGGAAGTCTAATGCTAAGGCAGGGGTCACTAGGGAAATTTTCCTGGAATGGTTTAATCAAGTGTTTGGCCCCAGTGTGAAGAAATATCTATTGGACAATAAATTGCCACTTAAGTGCCTCCTGGTAATGGACAATGCTCCTGATCATCCTCAAGACTTGGAAGACCAAATGTCTAAGGATTTCAAATTTGTAACAGTGAAGTTCTTGCCTCCTAACACCAATCCTCTCATCCAGCCCATGGACCAGCAGGTCATTGCAAACTTCAAAAAACTGTACACCAAAGCAATGTTTCAAAGGTGCTTTGATGTGACCAATGACGCTAAATTGACCCTAAAAGAGTTCTGGAAGGATCACTTCGATATCTTCCATTGCATAGGCTTTATAGATAAAGCTTGGCAGGGAGTGACTTCCAGGATGATGAACTCTGCTTGGAGAAAGTTGTGGCCAGATTGTGTACGAGAGGGATTTTGAAGGGTTTGGGGCTGACCCTGAGAAGCCTATGGAAGTTGTGGAAAGTATTGTGGCATTGGGGAATTGCATGGGGTTGGATGTGAGTGGCGAAGATATGGAAGAGCTGGTGGAGGACCACAATGAAGATCTAACCACTGAAGAGCTGCAAGAGCTTGAGCTGCAACAACATCAAACGACAACTCAGGAAATTGCTTCAGTGGAGGAAGAGAGATGTAAGGTGCCTTCTTCAGAGATTAAGGAGATTTGTGCAATGTGGAGTAGGGTGCAATCATTTGTGGCGGAACATCACCCTGAGAAAGTTGTTGCAATCCGTGCTGGCTACTTTTACAATGACAATGCCATGTCCCATTTTAGGGACATTTTAAAGAGCCACCAGACACAGAGCTCTCTGGAGATATATTTAGTGCCACAGCTGTGCAGTGACTCAAGCTGGTCCTAGTGGGATTAAAAGACAAAGAAGGGAAGTAACCCCAGATGAGGACTTGGTACCTAGAGTCCTTATGGAGGGGGATTCCCCTTCCAAAAATTAGGGTCTCTTCCCTCTCCCCTCCTCCCTCTCTTCCATCCAGCAACATCAGTCTTCAGTAAGGGTAAGTGCCACATTCATTTCATTCATTTGTGCATGTAAATCTATCTTTAGGGCCCCCAAAATTTTTTTTTCCAAACTTCTGGGTTTCTGGAACAGATTAATTGAATTTCCATTATTTCTTATGGGGAAAATGGTTTCAGTTTTCGTGCATCCCTCAGGAATGGATTAAACACAAAAACCGAGGGACCACAGTGTAATATTGTAAGTGCTTGTGGAAGTGTATTTTTGGGGGTCTGAAATAGACTAACCTACGTGACATTATTTCTTAAGGAAGTAAATTCGTTCGGTAATGGCACTTGACCAGGCTTCTGGAATGAATTTTGCTCGTTAGGCGAGGGACCACTGTACTCCTATTTACAGTTTACCATCTTATTTACATAGCAGTGCAAAACTTCACATAGTCTTTAAATTAGAATTGTGCATATTTTATTCTACTATATATTTTAAACAACAACTGTTAACTTTAGTGCAATCACAATTTATAGTCTGGTGCTACATTATTTTATAATTTTATCATAATAGCTTAGACCTAGTTAATACTCTAATTCATTTTAGCTTAATACATAGTCAACACGAATTTCATTATGTTTATTAGTTTCTACAGTCTACTTGACCAACATGCATTAGCTATACACTTGTCCAAGCATCCCCATATTACAGAAATTAATACTGGAACTCAACACACTATACATGATACAAAGAATTATCTTCAAACCTAATGATGAATGTAGCATTCATGCAGGGAGTGTAGCATTCATGCAGGGAGTGTAGCATTCATGCAGGGAGTGTAGCATTCATGCAGGGAGTGTAGCATTCATGCAGGGAGTGTAGCATTCATGCAGGGAGTGTAGCATTCATGCAGGGAGTGTAGCATTCATGCAGGGAGTGTAGCATTCATGCAGGGAGTGTAGCATTCATGCAGGGAGTGTAGCATTCATGCAGGGAGTGTAGCATTCATGCAGGGAGTGTAGCATTCATGCAGGGCGTGTAGCATTCATGCAGGGCGTGTAGCATTCATGCAGGGAGTGTAGAAATCATGCAGGGAGTGTAGCAATCATGCAGGGAGTGTAGCATTCATGCAGGGAGTGTAGCATTCATGCAGGGAGTGTAGCATTCATGCAGGGAGTGTAGCATTCATGCAGGGAGTGTAGCATTCATGCAGGAGTGTAGCATTTATGCAGGGAGTGTAGCATTCATGCAGGGAGTGTAACATTCATGCAGGGAGTGTAGAATTCATGCAGGGAGTGTAGCAATCATGCAGGGAGTGTAGCATTCATTCAGGGAATGTAGCATTCATGCATGGAGAGTAGCATTCATGCAGGGAGAGTAGCATTCATGCAGGGAGTGTAGCATTCATGCAGGAAGTGTAGCATACATGCAGGGAGTGTAGCATTCATGAAGGGAGTGCAGGAGGCATGCAGGGAGTGTAGCAGGAAAGCAGGGAGTGTAGCATTCATGCAGGGAGTGTAGCATTCATGCAGGGAGTGTAGCATTCATGCAGGGAGTGTAGCATTCATGCAGGGCGTGTAGCATTCATGCAGGGAGTGTAGAAATCAGGCAGGTAGTGTAGCAATCATGTAGGGAGTGTAGCATTCATGCAGGGAGTGTAGCATTCATGCAGGGAGTGTAGCATTCATGCAGGGAGTGTAGCATTCATGCAGGGAGTGTAGCATTCATGCAGGGAGTGTAGTATTCATGCAGGGAGTGTAGCATTCATGCAGGGAGTGTAACATTCATGCAGGGAGTGTAGCATTCATGCAGAGAGTGTAGCATTCATGCAGGGAGTGTAGCAATCATGCAGGGAGTGTAGCATTCAGGCAGGGAGTGTAGCATTCAGGCATGGAGTGTAGCATTCATGCAGGGAGTGTAGCATTCATGCAGGGAGTGTAGCATTCATGCAGGGAGTGTAGCATTCATGCAGGGAGTGTAGCATTCATGCAGGGAGTGTAGCATTCATGCAGGGAGTGTAGCATTCTTGCAGGAAGTGTAGCATTCATGCAGGGAGTGTAGCATTCATGCAGGGAGTGTAGCATTCATGTAGGGAGAGTAGCATTCATGCAGGGAGTGTAGCATTCATGCAGGGAGTGTAGCATTCATGCAGGGAGTGTAGCATTCATGCAGGGAGTGTAGCATTCATGCAGGGAGTGTAGCATTCATGCAGGGAGTGTAGCATTCATGAAGGGAGTGCAGCAGGCATGCAGGGAGTGTAGCAGGAAGGCAGGAAGTGGAGATTCCCCTTCCAAACACTAACCCCTCCCCCTGTCCTCCTCCCTATTTTCCAGATGCCAGCAACTCTCTTCAATAAAGGTAAGTAAATGTTTATTTCAGTATTTATTTATAAATTTTAATATTGTATGTAGTATTTATGTCTGTTTTCTGTATGTAAAACTATAGTTATTCTTTAAAAAATGTATTTTTTGCGAATATTTTTGGATGTCTGGAACGGATTAACCGTATTTACATTATTTCGTATGGGAAATAAGGTTTCGAATTATGAGCAATACGTCTAAAGAACTAACTCCTGGAACGGATTAATTTCGTTAGTCGAGGGACCACTGTACGTATAAGCAAATTCTGGATTTAAATAGTTACACTCAACTAATTAATACACCAACCCGGATCACACAGTTCTCAGCCACCCTAATTGACCACATACTTTGTAACCGCCCTGAGAACATTAGTCAGTCAGGCATCATTAGCACAGGTCTTAGTGATCATTTCATCATTTAATGTACCAGGAAAATCGCTAGGGAACGGATAGGACTACACAGGACAATATAAATAAGGTCAACTAGAAACTACAGTAAAGAAACACTGGTAAATATGCTACACAATTGTGACTGGTCAGTAATAACAAGTTGCACGGAAGTAAATGATGCCTGGGAAAAATTCAAAACAATGTTCACTGCCATCCTTGATAATATTGCACCAGTTAAAGAGGTTAGGATTAAACGAAGAACTGAACCCTGGATGACTACTGAGATATTAGATAATATGAAATTCAGAGACCAGTTGATAAAAAGATTTAAGGCAAACAGACAGGATATTGCAGCGCTAAATGAATTCTAAAGGGTGAGGAACAGAGTGCAGAGGCTTATAAAAGGCGCAAAGGCAAGGCACTATTGCTCAAAAATCGAAGAGTACAAGAATAACCCTAGAAAGCTCTGGCAACAACTAAAACAGTTGGGGTATAGCCATAAACCCGTAGCTAGATCTAACATAGTACTAAATGTCGATAACGAGGTATGCCACGAAACAACTAAAGTGGCAAATTATTTTAATACTTTTGGGTGTCTGGAACGGATTAATTTTATTTCCATTATTTCTTATGGGAAAATAGATTCGGAGTTCGTGATATTCGGTGTTCATGATGCCCTCTGGAATGGATTAATCACGAAAACTGGGGTTGACTGTATACCAATAAAGGGTAACTCCAAACAGTTGTCAACTAGTAAGTGTATCTCATGACTTCGTGCAAAAAGAACTAAGCAGGTTAAACCCAACTAAGAGCACTGGCCTAGATAACATCCCGTCTAAGTTTCTAAAAGATGGTGCCTCTGAACTGGCAATCCCCATTGCTCACATAATAAATTTGTCCATCACCACTAATACAGTGCCATAGGGGTTCAAGGAGGCCAGAGTTACTCCTATCTTCAAGAAAAATAGTAGGTCTGATGTCAGCAACTATAGGCCTGTTAGTATACTCAGTGTAATATCCAAAATTCTAGGTGGGCGGTGTACTGTCAAGTAGTTAAGTATCTTTGTGACAGCAACATTTCTCCATAGTTACCAATCAGGCTTTAGGAGATCTTACTCAACCGAAACCTCCTAATTAATCTGATGGATTACATGAGAACTGAAATGTCTATAGAGAACCTCATAGGAATGGTAACTTTAGACTTGCAAAAGGCCTTCGATACTGTCAACCACAATATACAGTGGTACCCCGACTTATATTTTTTCATTCCAGAATGCTGTTCAAGTGCCATTACCAAACGAATTTATCTCCATAAGAAATGATGTAAAATAGACTAGTCCTTTTAGACCTCCAAAATTACACTTACAAAAGCATTTAAAAAATAAACTTACATAAAAGGGTGTGTTTGGGGACCATGTAAGTCAGGTACCACTGTATTATGTAAGAAACTTCAAGGTTCACAGATAGGTTTAAGTCCTATCTTAGCAACAGGAAACAAATTGTCAAAATCAACAAAACAGAATCAGAACCACTGCTGATAGCATGTGGAGTTCCCAAGCTAGTATTCTGGGTCCTTTATTATTCCTGTGTTATGTAAATGACATACCCATCAGTGTCAAGTGCAAACCCTACTGTATGCAGATGACAGTGCTCTGTTAGTGTCAGGTAAAGACCCACAAGATACAGCTAATGTATTAACACTGGAACTGTAGTCCTGCAGCAACAAACTATCGTTACATCTCGGGAAAACAGAAGCCATACTCTTTGGCTGAAATATAAACTGAGAAGGGTAAATAATTTTAATGTCCGGTGTAATGGGGAATCCATCACTTCAGTTTCCTCAGTAAAATATCTGGGAATCCCCTTGACCCATGCATGTCAGGAGAATTGATAGGGTACAGTGTAGTAAAGAAAGCGAATGCCAGACTGAAGTTCCTCTACAGACAAGCACAGTGTCTACCTACCGAGGCTCGCAGGACCCTATGTCTAGGCCTTATACAATGTCATATTGACTACGCTTGTTCTTCATGGTACTCTGCCTTGAAAAAAAAAAATGAAAGATAAACTGCAAATCACCCAAAACAAAATGGTAAGATTCATCCTGGACCTGGGTCCAAGATTCATCCTGGACCTGGGTCCAAGAGAACATGTAGGCCAGGATGAATTACAACAAGTGGATATGCTGAATATTGAAGACAGAGTAAGACAACTTAAGCTAAATAAAGTTTGTAAAATTGCTCACAAACAGTGTCCAGAATATCTTGTTGCCAATTTTGTCAAGGCTGGGAACCAAAGTAGTCATAGTACTAGGGGAAGAGAGCACAACTTTGCAGTACCCACAGTCAGTGGCCAGGCTTCAAACACCTTTTATTGTATAGCAATAAAGGAATGGAACAGACTGTCTGCACATGTCAAAGCCAGTCATAGCATGAGCCAGTTCAAGAAGAGAACCAAAAGGTACCTAATGAATGTAGCGACAGAAAAGGAGAATGATTTCGTATTTTTTTAGGTAACACACATGTAAATGTAAATAACTCTTTTTACCTTATTTCTAGTATACATATATCCTTTATAATATATTAACATATATATCCTTTATAATATATTAACATATATATCCTTTATAATATATTAACATATATATCCTTTATAATATATTAACATATATATCCTTTATAATATATTAACATATATATCCTTTATAATATATTAACATATATATCCTTTATAATATATTAACATATACAGTGGTACCCCGGTTTACGATATTTTTTCATTCCAGAATGCTGTTCAAGTGCCATTACCAAACGAATTTATCTCCTTAAGAAAAGTTGTAAAATAGACTAGTCCTTTTAGACCCCCAAAATTACACTTACAAAAGCATTTAAAAAAATAAACTTACATAAAAGGGTGAGTTTGGGGACCATCGTAAACCGGGGTACCACTGTATATCCTTTATAATATATTAACATATATATCCTACAATGTATAATATTAAGGTACAGTCATCCCTTGGTTTTCAATTGTCTCAGTTTTCACTGATTTTGGTTTTCACTCACTTTTTTCGTGGAATAATTGTCTCAGTTTTCACTGATTGTCTCAGTTTTCACCGATGGTATGGAACCTGTCCACCAGTGCCCCGCACATACAAAGCCCGCTAGACCACCTCACACGCACATTGTCACGCAGTGTAGCATTGTTTATGCTTGAGTGAACATCACCCCAGGAGTTCATACAAAACATTTATTAACAATTCATTGTTTTTGGCCCTTGATTATTGTGTGTGAATACTAAATAAGCAACCATGGGCCCAAAGAAAGCTCCTAGTGCCAGTCCTTTGGTAAAGAAAGTGAGAAACACGATGGAGTTTAAGAGTGTAGCAGGTATGCAGGGAGTGTAGCAGGGAGTGTAGCATGTATGCAGGGAGTGTTGCAGGGAGTGTAGCATGTATGCAAGGAGTGTAGCAGGTATGCAGGGAGTGTGGCAGGTATGCAAGGAGTGTAGCAGGTATGCAGGGAGTGTGGCAGGTATGCAAGGAGTGTAGCAGGTATGCAGGGAGTGTGGCAGGTATGCAGGGAGTGTGGCAGGTATGCAAGGAGTGTAGTAGGTATGCAGGGAGTGTAGCAGGTATGCAGGAGTGTAGCAGGTATGCGGGAGTGTAGCATGCATGCAGGGAGTGTAGCAGGTATGCAGGGAGTGTGGCAGGTATGCAGGGAGTGTGGCAGGTATGCAGGGAGTGTGGCAGGTATGCAGGGAGTGTAGCAGGTATGCAGGGAGTGTAGCAGGTATGCAGGGAGTGTAGCATGCATGCAGGGAGTGTAGCAGGTATGCAGGGAGTGTAGCAGGTATGCAGGGAGTGTAGCAGGTATGCAGGAGTGTAGCAGGTATACAGGGAGTGTAGCAGGTATACAAGGAGTGTAGCAGGTATGCAGGGAGTGTAGGATGTATGCAGGGAGTGTAACATGTATGCAGGGAGTGTAACAGGTATGCAGGGAGTGTAGCAGAAAAGCAGGGAGTGTAGCAGGAAAGCAGGGAGTGTAGCAGACAGGGAGGGAGTGTAGCAGGCATGCAGGGAAGTGACCCCGGATAAGGACTTGGTACCTAAATTCCTTATGGAAGGGGATTTTCCTTCCAAACAATAGCCTTTCTTCCCTCTCCCCTCCTCCCTCTATTCCATCCAGCAACATCAGCCTTCAATAAAGGTATGTGCCACATAGAGTTCATTCATTTGTGCATATAAATCTATCTTTAAGGCCCCCCCCCAAAAAAAAAAAAATTCTAAACTTCTGGGTTTCTGGAACGGATTAATTGAATTTCCATTATTTATTATGGGGAAAATAGTTTTGGTTTTAGCCGATTTTGGTTTTAGCTGATCCATCTGGAACGGATTAAAATTGAAAACCAAGGGATGACTGTACTAAAAGGACCCCAGTGGAAATAAGTCACTCTGTCTGACTTTTTTGGGTTATCCTAGGTTCTCTACACATATGCTGCTACGTATGATAATCTATGTAAATGTTTTTGTGTATACCTGAATAAACTTACTTACTTGAAGTCTATAGAAGGAAATTCCCCTTCCAAACACTAGCAACACCACCACCTTCTCCCCTCCTTCCTTCTACACATCAACAACTCTTCAATAAAGGTAAGTGTCAATTTATTACTATTTTATACTATATACAGTACAGTGGACCCCCGGTTAACGAAATTAATCCATTCCAGGAGCTATTTCTCAATCCGAACCTTTCGTAATCCGAACCCTTATTTCCTATAAGAAATAATGTAAATACAATTAATCCGTTACACAAAAAAAAAATTCACACAAAATATAATACAAATAACATTTACTTACCTTTATTGAAGAGACTTGCAGGCATCTGGAAGATAGGGAGGATGACAGAGACAGGGTTTTAGTGGTTGGAGGGGGAATCCCCCTCCAAAAGGACTTTAGGTAAAAGTCCCTCTCTGGGGTTACTTCCCTTCTTGGTCTTTTAATGCCACTAGGACCAGCTTGAGAGTCACTAGAACTCTTCTTAGAAAAATAACTGTCCAGAGTCCTCTGTTTCTGGAGACTCTTTAATACTTTCCTGAAGTGCAACATTGCTCTGTCACTGAAGTGGATGCACAGAAGGCTCATTTCAGCTTGCTCAGGGTGGTGTTTTTCAACAAATGTCTGCACCTTATTCCACATTGAACAAATTTCCTTAATCTCTGAAGAAGGCACCTCCTCTCTCTCTCCATCCTCCTGTGAAGCAATAACCTCAGCTGTGGTCTGTTGCTGTTCCAGATGAAGGTCTTGCAGCTCTTCAGTTGTTACCTCTACCCTGTGCTCCTCCACCAACTCTTCCACATCCTCACCACTCACCTCCTACCCCAGGCTGTTCCCCAATGCCACAATATCTTCCACAACAGGCACAGGTTCAGGGTCAGCCTCAAATCCTTCAAAATCCCTCTTTTCAACACAATCCGGCCACAGTGGTCTCCAAGCAGAGTTCAAAGTCCTATGCAAGTCATGATATTGAAGTGATCTTTCCAGAACTCTCTTAGGGTCAATTCAGAGTCATTGGTCACATTAAAGCACTTCTGAAATACTGCTTTGGTGTACAGTTTCTTGAAGTTTGCAATGACCTGCTGGTCCATGGGCTGGATGAGAGGAGTGGTGTTAGGAGGCAAGAACTTCACTCTGATGAAACTGAACTCATCCGGCAACAACTCTTCCAAGTTGTGAGGATGAGCAGGAGCATTGTCCAGTACCAGGAGGCACCTGAGTGGCAATTTCTTTTCCAGGAGGTATTTCTTCACACTAGGGCCAAACACACCAGTCACCCATTCCTTGAAAATCTCCGTAGTGACCCATGCCTTGGTGTTAGCTTTCCAATGCACACACAATTTATTCTTGTCAACACTGTGTTTCTTGAAGGGTCTGGGATTTTCTGAGTGATACACCAGTAAAGGCTTCACTTTAAAATCCCCACTAGCATTAGAACAAAACATGAGAGTTAGTCTGTCTTTCATAGGCTTGTGTCCTGGCTGTGCCTTTTCCTCCTGAGTAATGAAGGTCCTGTTGGGCATTTTCTTCCAAAACAGGCCTGTTTCATCACAATTAAACACTTGTTGGGGTTCGAATTTTTAAGTGTCTACGAACCCCTTGAATTCCTGCACAAATTTTTCAGCTGCACGTTTGTCTGAGATAACTGCCTCACCATGCCTCACAACACTGTGTATGCCACTATGTTTCTTAAACCTGTCAAACCAGCCTTTGCTGGCTTTAAAATCACTCGCCTCACCACTGGTTGCAGGCATTGTCTTGACAAGATCTGCGTGCAACTTCCTTGCCTTTTCACAAATTATCGTCATGGAAATACTATTACCCGCTATTTGTTTTTCATTGATCCACACCATCAGTAACTTCTCAACCTCATCCACTGTTTTCGATCTTTGTTTCGTTAACAAATCAACCCCTTTTGCAACATTAGCTTCCTTGATCTCATTTCTCTTTGCCAGGATAGTGCAGATAGTAGATGCACTTTTCTTGTACATCCTGGCAAGATCGCTCAGACGTACGCCACTCTCATATTTTTCAACAATCTCCTTCTTCAGTTCGATGGTGTTACTCACTCTCTTTACCACAGGGGTGCCACTAGGAAGCTTCTTTGGACCCATGGTGACTTATTTCACAGTGACAATCAATAAACCACTAAAAAAGACACCAAATGTATTGTGAATGTTTGAAAGAGCGCGCTAGCTAATGTTCTCTCAAAGGTAAACAACGCTTCACTGGCGTCCTGCGCAGAGCAGGCGCCGAGCTTTTTTCACTATCCGATAGCAATAAAAGCTTTTGTTAACCGATTTTTTTGGTATCTAAACCTTTCGTTAGCCGGGGTCCACTGTATATATCTCATTGTTTTCTGTGTAGATAATTTTTTATTATTTTAATTTATTAACACATCGGCCGATTCCCACCAAGGCAGGGTGGCCCGAAAAAGAAAAACTTTCATCATCATTCACTCCATCACTGTCTTGCCAGAGGGGTGCTTTACACTACAGTTATAAAACTGCAACATTAACACCCCTCCTTCAGAGTGCGGACACTGTACTTCACATCTCCAGGACTTAAGTCTGGCCTGCCAGTTTCCCTGAATCTCTTCATAAATGTTACTTTCCTCACACTCCAACAGCACGTCAAGTATTAAAAACCATTTGTCTCCATTCACTCCTATCAAATATGCTCACACATGCTTGCTGGAAGTCCAAGCCCCTCGCACACAAAACCTCCTTTACCCCCTCCTTCCAAACTTTCCTAGGCCGACCCCTACCCCGCCTTCCCTCCACTACAGATTTATACAATCTCGAAGTCATTCTGTCTCGTTCCATTCTCTCTACATGTCCAAACCACCTCAACAACCCCTCCTCAGCTCTCTGGATAATAGTTTTGGTAATCCCGCACCTCCTCCTAATTTCCAAACTCCGAATTCTCTGCATTATATTCACACCACACATTGACCTCAGACATGACATCTCCACTGCCTCCAGCCTTCTCCTCGTTGCAACATTCATCACCCATGCTTCACACCAATATAAGAGTGTTGGTATAACTATACTCTCATACATTCCCCTCTTTACTTCCATAGACAAAGTTCTTTGTCTCCAAAGACTCCGTAGTGCTCCACTCACCCTTTTTCCCTCATCAATTCTATGATTCACCTCATCCTTCATAGACCCATCTGCTGACATGGCCACTCCCAAATATCTGAATACATTCACCTCCTCCATACTCTTTCCCTGCAATCTGATATCCAATCTTTCATCACCTAATCTTTTTGTTATCCTCATCACCTTACTCTTTCCTATATTCACTTTCAATTTTCTTCTTTTACACACCCTACCAAATACATCCACCAACCTCTGCAACTTCTCCTCAGAATCTCCCAAAAGCACAGTGTCATCAGCAAAAAGCAACTGTGACAACTCCCACTTTTTATTTGATTCTTTATCTTTTAACACCACACCTCTTGCCAAGACCTCGCATTCACTTCTCTTACAACCCCATCTATAAATAT
>WNWK01041249.1:0-16543 GCA_009830355.1 Cherax destructor | reverse complement strand
TTTTCCTTGTATCCCATCTACCTTTTACTCCCACTGTAGCTATAACTAAAAAGTGATCTGATATATCTGTGGCCCCTCTATAAACATGTACATCCTGAAGTCTACTCAACAGTCTTTTATCTACCAATACATAGTCCAACAAACTACTGTCATTACCCTACATCATATCTTGTATACTTATATATATATATATATATATATATATATATATATATATATATATATATATATATATATATATATATTATATATATATATATATATATATATATATATATATATATATATATATATATATATATATATATATATATATATATATATATATATATATATATATATATATATATATATATATATCCCGGGCTACAACCTATACAGATGTGACAGAGTGAACAGGCAAAAGGGGGATTGGCCTGTATTTCACAGAGTCACTTAAATGCTCAGAACTTCTAAATGCCTCAAATGATGTAGTGAAGTTTTAGAAGTAAAGATCGAGAATCGAAACCTGGTCATCGTGGTTGTATACAAGCCTCCGGATGCAACGTCCCAACAATTCCAGGAACAGCTTCTGAAAATTGACCACTGTCATTAAAACCTTCCAGCCCCTGCCCCAAAATCTTGCTCCTGGGGGATTTCAACCTAAGCACCTAAAATGGTGGAATATTCCAAATAATGTTGTAGCAGAGATAACACCAGGAGGCAGCTCAGATGAAAACTCGCACACACACGAGCTTTTAAATCTCTGCACCAAACTCACCTTAAACCAGCAAATGATAGAGCCTACAAGATTGGAGAATACGCTGGACCTCATCTTCACTAACAATGATGATCTGATACGAAATGTCATCATATCAAAAACAATATACTCAGATCACAACATAATAGAGGTCCCGACATGTATGCGGGGAGCCCCAGACCGACAAAATGTGATCAGTCGCGAGGGAGCCTTCACCAAATTTAACTTCAATAACAAAAACATAAGATGGGACCAAGTAAACCAAATCCTAAATGATATACACTGGGAAGATAGCCTAAGCATCACGGATTCGAACCTATGTCTGGAACAAATTAACTCTGTGGTACTTGATGTTTGCTCAAGGCAAATTCCCTGAAGGAAAAGGAGGAGAAGATGTAAACTAGAAAGAGACAGGCGCTCCCTATACAGGCGAAGGCAAAGAATAACAGAGAAAGATAGCAAACATTGAACTAAAACTAGAAGAATCTTACAGGAATCAAGAAACGTGGGAAAAACTAAAAGCCATAATTGAAATTGAAAGAAACCCAAAGTATTTCTTTTCTTATGCAAAATCAAAATCGAAAACAACATCCAGTATTAGGCCCTTACCTAAACGGGATGAGTCCTACACAGATGGCAGCAAGGAAATGAGTGAGCTACTAAAGTCCCAGTATGACTCAGTTTTTAGTGAGCCGCTAACCAGACTGAGAGTCGAAAACCTAAATTAATTTGCCTATCTGACATTACCCTGACGCCAAATGACTTCGAAAAGGCGATAAATGACATGCCCATGCACTCCGCCCCAGGTCCAGACTCATGGACCTCCGTGTTTATCAAGAGCTGCAAGAAGCCCCTGTCTCGTACTTTTAACATCCTAGGAGAGGAGCATGGACACCGGGGTCGTCCTGCAGTTACTAAAAACAACAGACATAGCCCCACTCCACAAACGGGGCAGTAAAACAATAGCAAAGAACTACAGACCAATAGCGCTAACGTCCCATATCATACAAATCTTTGAAAGGGTTCTAAGAAGCAAGATCGCCACTCATCTACATACCCATCAATTACACAACCCAGGGCAGCATGGTTTTAGAGCAGGTCGCTCCTGTCTGTCCAAACTACTGGACCACTACGACAAGGTCCTGGATGCTCTAGAAGACAAAAAGAATGCAGATGTTATATACACAGAATTTGCAAGTCTTCGACAAGTGTGACGATAAAGTAATAGCACACAAAATGTGTGAAAATGGAATAACAGGAAAAGTTGGTAGATGGATCTATAATTTCCTAATAAGTAGAACACAAAGAGTAGTAGTCAACAGAGTAAAGTCTGAGGCGGCTACGATGAAAAGCTCTGTTCCGCAAGGCACAGTACTCGCTCCCATCTTGTTTCTCATCCTTATATCGGACATAGACAGGGATATATGCCACAGTGCCGTGTCTTCCTTTGCAGATGACACCCAAATCTGCATGACAGTGTCCACCATTGAAGACACTGCAAGACTCCAAGCAGACATCAACCAAATATTTAAATGGGCTGCAGAAAACAATATGAAGTTCAATGATGAGAAATTTAAATTACTCCGATATGGAAAACGTGAGGAAATTAAAATCTCATCGGAGTATAAAATAAATTCCAACCACACAATAGAGCGAAAAACTAATGTTAAAGACCTGGGAGTGATCATGTCAGAGGATCTCACCTTCAAGGACCATAACACTGTAGCAATCGCATCTGCTAGAAAAATGACAGGATGGATAATGAGAACCTTCAAAACCAGGGATGCCAAGCCCATGTTGACATGTTTCAGGTCGTGTGTTCTATCTAGGCTGGAATATTGCTTCAAACTAACTACACCTTTCAAGGCAGGTGAAATTGCTGACCTAGAAAATATACAGAGAACCTTCACAGCACGCATAACTGCTATAAACCAACTCAATTACTGGGAACGCTTGAAGTTCCTAAACTCGTACTCCCTAGAACGCAGGCGGGAGAGATACATTATTATATACACATGGAAAATTGTTGAGAGATTAGTACCAAACTTGCACACGAGAGTCACTCCGTATGAAAGAAAAAGACTCGGCACACGATATAACATCCCCCCAATGAAAAGCAGGGTTGCCACTCTCACGTTGAGAGACAACACAATAAATGTCAGGGGCCCAAGACTATTCAACGACCAACCAGCATACATAAGGAGGATTACCAATAGACCCCTGGATGTCTTCAAGCAGGCACTGGACAGGCACCTAAAGTTGGTACCTGACCAGCTGGGCTGTGGTTCGTACGTTGGACTGTGTGCGGCCACCAGTAACAGCCTGGTTGATCAGGTCCTGATCCACCATGAGGCCTGGTCACAGACCGGGCCACGGGGGTGTTGACCTCCGGAACTCTCTCCAGGTAAACTCCAGGTATATATATATATATATATATATATATATATATATATATATATATATATATATATATATATATATATATTATTTTACTTTATGATTATTTGTTTGTCATTATTCTTTATCTTTTGGCTTTTGGACTTACTCACTAGGCTTTTGTATATCTGTTGATTGCAGTTTCGTTCGGCTTTGGCCCTCCTCTTCCTGTTTGATTTGGCTTCCTGGTCATGTGATCATACCTCTCTTAAAGTATAGGCTGTGATCTTGCCTCCTCTCATCCTTTTGACAGTTCGCTCGATCACATGACTGAAGAATACTTCACTATTATGTGACTCGATCTGCTCTTCATCTTCAATTACCTGTTGCTTATCTACTGGAACTCCTCTCATATTCCATGTCATTCCCTTTTCCTATATTTACTGAAGATATCAACATAGACCATCGTGGAAATTGTTCTTCATCTTTTCCAATTGTGATGTTGCACTTGTGTCCCATCTTTCTGGGTATTCCTCTAGTAGTCCACGTTTCGCACATTCTCCTTCATTTTATATATGTTGTTATCATATCCTTCCAGTTCCTCCTGTCCTCTAGTGTCCTAAGGTCAATTTCCCTTACCTTCTCCTCGTAGGACATGCCCCATAGCTCCGAGACTAGTTTCGTTGCAAACCTTTGTACTTTCTCTAATTTCCTGACGTGCTTGCCCAGGTGTGAGTTCTAAAATGGTGCTGCCTGACATACACAGTGTACAGAGTTCTGAAGTACTTCTTACTGAGATGTTGGAAAGCTATTGTTAGGTTTGCTGAGCGCAAATATACTGCAGCAGTTATTTGGTTGATGTGCGCCTCAGGAGATATGTTCGGTATAGTGTGTGTATGTATGTGAGTAGTGTACATTTCTTCTGTATGGCTCAAAATGGCGGCGGTCACCCCCCCAACCCCCAACCCTCCCGATTTTTTTTTTTCTCTCTCTCGCGTCGAGCAGCCCCGCGCCGCACCCCCCCTGCCTTCACCCCCCCCATTTTTTTTACAAAATTTTATTTTTTCCAAAAATAAAAATTTTTCAATATATTTTTTTTTCCAAAATTTTGTTTTTCAATATATTTTTTTTTTCGAAATTTTTTTCAACTTTTTCTCGTTTTTCAATATTACTTCTATCATCCCTCCATCTCCTTGGATCAAGTTTTGAAGATACCTATAGGATATTCCTTAAAATTTCTCGATATTCTGTAATACTTCTGTCATCAAATTTTTTACTTGACCTCTATGGAGTCAGAGATATGGTAACCCCCTATGGGGTAATATTATTTCCTCTCGATAATCCCCTATGGGGTATGGTAAAAATTTTCTCGTTTTTCAATATTACTTCTATCATCCCTCCATCTCCTTGGATCAAGTTTTGAGATCTCCCCTATGGGATCTCCCCTATAATACTTCATCTCTTTAGGTACAAGTTCATTCAAATATCCCTATGGGATCTCTTATTAAGTTAAAAGAATTAAAAGTGTGTGAGGTCACGTGATGTTCACCCGTGACCTCACTGACCAACAACAAGTTAATTTTTATTTCCTCTCTAAGTTAAATGAGATACTATCAAGTTAAACCCCTATGGGGTATGGTAAAAGGTAGGTAATTTCCTCTTATTATATGTAGGATAACACTAATACACATTTTTCGTCCTTTATTTATTAATATAGAAAGATACATTTTATTTATTAATACATATATAAATATAAAAAGGTACAATTTTCCATATTTTCAGGTAATATGGTAACCCCTATGGGGTATGGTAAAAAATTTCTCGATTTCAATAAAAAGAACGAAAAGATAGACTGACAACCCTCTCTTTTCAATCTTTACTGTACATATTTCACCTTTTACGTTACTTATAGACTTACAAGTGAATACTCACACTCCTTAACTGAACCTCCCCTGCATCTCACTCTCCCCCTTCACCTCACTCACTCACACATGGATACTTAACCCAGGATAACACAAATTTTCAACACTTTGCTCTGCATACACTTTCATTTTTATGAATTATTCACACAATTTTTCACTCATATCCCACAAAGTCACAAATTCACTATTCTACCATGTACAAACCACCTCACACTCCTTACAACCCAATGACACTTAACCCAGGATAACAAATTTTCAGACGTTTTAATAACCATGTACAAGCCTCAACACCTCCCCAGCACCTCACTCTTCCTTTCATATCTCTCCCCTTCACCTCACCTCACTCACACACAACCCAACGATACTTAACCCAGGATAACACAAATTTTCACCACTTTGCTCTACATACACTTTTCGTAATACAACAAAAATTTTCAGACGTTTAAATATCCACTAACATTTTTCACTCATACCCCACAACATTTCCTAAAACACACCAATACTCCCATTACACACACACCTATATTCAACTTCTTGAGAAATTCACCAGATGAATCTACTTGAAGCTACGACGAAAGACGACACTGGAATGAATACTCTCTCAAGAACCCTTTCTATAATCCTCGATTTAAGTCGCCAAATTACTCATTTTTTCTAAATTCGACATAAGATCGACTCATCATGACGTTAGGAGACAGAGTAACCATCACCACTCTTTACACCACCTACACTCTGGTTCTTAACGTCATGTTGGGTCGTCGGATTAAAAAATCCCTAGGTGATAATATGAGGATGAGTATAGGAAGGATGGTTTAGGGAAGATGTGGGAGATTAAATGTGATATGTACATAGATGATAAACTAAATGTGGTACGAATATGATGGTGGATGGTTAGTGTTTATAGATTGTGGTTCACATGGTATAAGTGTACATGACTTAGTGATCCTGGTGTAATACTCATGAAATTTGTGTAAAATTTTGTCTTCATATGTCTTATGTTTATGTTTTCATATGACTTAAGTGATTGTAAGTCAATTTTTTATGTGATCAAGTGTTAGTTTTCTATTTTTGTTAGATAGTGTACTATGTATGACTCATGTCTTAAATTTGTTGTGATCATGACATGTATAAGTTTGGGGTGCATGTTATAGTGATCATGTTATGGTATTTTTGTGATTATGTCTTATTTTGTTTATATCATAGAATATTTTATTATGTCATAGATTTTTAATACGTTACATGTCTTAAATTTTTGTGATTATGTCGCATATTAGTTGGTGGTGTCTATCTTATTTTTGTGTACATCTCTTAGATTTTTTTATTATGTCTTAGATTTTATGGTTATCATGTCTTATGTCTTAAATATGTTGTGATTATGGTGTTTTTGTGCCTATGTCTTATTTTGTGTATATATCTTAGTTGGTGGTGTCTGTGTCTTAGATTTTTTACCTGTCTGATGGTTTAAATTTGTTTGTGGGTTCATGTTATGTCTTAGTTGGTGGGTCTTAGAATATTTGTGCTTATGTCTTATTTTGTGTATATGTTGTGATTAGGTCATGTATAAGTTGGTTGTGTGTTCATGTCATGTCATAGTTGGAAGTGTATGTCTTAGTTTTGGTGTTTCTTAGATTTTTTTTTTTGGGTACATGATATGTTATAGTTGATAGTGATCGTGCCCTGGTATTTTTTGTGAATATGTTTTAGAATTTTGGTTATATCTCACGCCTTAGTTGTAGGTGTATGTCTTAGATTTGGCATTCATGTTATGGTTTAGTTGGAGGTGTGTGTGTGTGTGTGTGTGTGTGTGTGTGTGTTGTGTTAGTTTATGTTTCATGTCTTAGTTGTATGTGTTCATCTGTCTTAGTTGGTGTTTCTTATATTTTTTTGATGTAATGATATATTATAGTTTGGTGGATCCTATATATTTTGGGTGTGATGATATGTTGTAGTTGGTGGTTCTTATATTTTTTGGTGTGATGATATGTTATAGTTGGTTGGTGGTGAATTGTGTCGTGGTGTTTTTGTGCTTTTATCATATTTTGTGTAAATGACTTAAATTTTTGGGTATATTATAGTGTTCGTGATATGGCTTATTTTGTGTACATCTCTTAGATTTTTTTTATTATGTCTCAGATTTTTTTATGGTTATCATGTCTTATGTCTTAAATATGTTGTGATTATGTTGTTTTTGCACCTATGTCTTATTTTGTGTATATATCTTAGTTGGTGGTGTCTGTGTCTTAGATTTTTGACCTGTCTGATGGTTTAAATTTGTTTGTGGGTTCATGTTATGTCTTAGTTGGTGGATCTTAGAATATTTGTGCTTATGTCTTAATTTTGTGTATATGTTTCATGCCTTAAGTTTTGTTGTGATTAGGTCATGTATAAGTTGGTTGAGTGTTCATGTCATGTCATAGTTGGAAGTGTATGTCTTAGTTTTGGTGTTTCTTAGATTTTTTTGGGTACATGATATGTTATAGTTGATGGTGATCGTGCCCTGGTATTTTTTGTGAATATGTTTTAGAATTTTGGTTATGGCTCACGCCTTAGTAGTAGGTGTATGTCTTAGATTTGGCGTTCATGTTATGGTTTAGTTGGAGGTGTGTGTTAGTTTTGGTAATGTCTCATGTCTTAGTTGTATGTGTTCATCTGTCTTAGTTGGTGTTTTTTATATTTTTTGGATGTAATGATATATTATAGTTTGGTGGATCCTATATTTTTTGGGTGTGATGATATGTTGTAGTTGGTGGTTCTTATATTTTTTTGGTGTGATGATATGTTATAGTTGGTTGGTGGTGAATTGTGTCATGGTGTTTTTGTGCTTTTATCATATTTTGTGTAAATGACTTAAATTTTTGGGTATATTATAGTGTTCGTGATATGGCTTATTTTGTGATCATTTCTTAGATTTTGAATATGTCTTAGTTTGTCTTATGCCTCATGGCTTTGCTGTAGGTGCTTGGTTTTGGGTGAGTGTGTAGTTTGGTTAGTGAGATGTAATTTCAGTTAATGAAATGTGTGTAAATGTGATTGAGAATGTAATTTGGCGGTTGAGTTAGAGATGTTAAATGTTATTTGGAAGTTTTCAGAATTTTAATTTGGTGGTGTTCCAATGTTGTTTGGAAGTGTTCCAATGTTGTTTGGAAGTGTTCCAATAGTAAAAAGTATTCATAGTTTTAGCGATCTTGTCCTGAGTGATCTCAGTAATAGTGTTCTCAGTTGGTGATGCAAGGGAATGTGTATAAAATGTGTGTATGTTCTGTGTGGATGGATTTGAGTTTTTTTTTTTGGATGAATTAATAAAACTGGAAAAAATTGAGATGAGTGATCTTACTGGATTGAAACTAGTGATCTTAGATATGGTTTGTCATCATATAAAGTTGGTTATAATGATTTGAGGGGGTGTTTATAAAAATGTGATTATGTTATGTCTTAGTTGGGTGTGTTCATGATATGTCTTAGTTGGTGGTGATCGTGACATGGTATTTTGCAGTTATATATTATATTGTGTATATGAGTTAGATTTTTTATTTGTCTTAGATGTTGGATATGGCTCATGTTAGTTATAAGATTGGTGAATATGTCTTAGTGATTATGATATGTCTTAGTTGGAGTATTTTAGCTCATTTTAACTTAAAGAGAGGAAATATTGTGATTATGCCATGCATAGGTTTGTTGATGTCTCATGTGTTAGTTGAAGGTGTTCAAATGGTGAATGAGTGATTTGAAGGATAAGTTAGGTTAGGTTAAATGTTATTTGTGGTGTTTGATAGTGTTTTTGAAGGTTAAGATGTTAGATTAGATGCTATTTTTTTTGGTTAGGTTAGATGTTGTTAGGTTAGGTTAGGTTAAATGTTATATATTGTTTCGGAAGTATTCAAATGGTGTTTTGGGAGTAATCAAATGATGTATAAGAGTGTTTTGGTGGTCAAGGTGTTGTGTTTTTTTGAAAGTGTGTTTTGTGTTTTTTGAAAGTGTGTTTTGTGATAGGTTTATGTTCATGTATTTTTTGTGTTCATGTTTTATCCGAGTTGGAGGTAAGTAGTGATCTTGGTTAGAGTGTTTTGAGGGAATGTTTTGAGGGAAAGTTTGAGGATGTCTTGGAAGTATTCAATGGTGATTTTGAGTGATTTGAGGAGATTTTTGTAAAAATGGGATTATGTTATGTCTTAGTTGGTTGGTGGTTACTGTGTTAGTTTTGGTAATGTGTCATGTTTTAGAGTGATTTGAAGTTAAAGTTAGGTTAGGTTAAATGTTATTTGTGGTGTTTGATAGTGTTTTTGAAGGTGTTCATATGATGTACAAGAGTGTTTTGGTGGTGTTCAAATGAGGTATAAGAGTGTTTTTGATGGTGTTTTAATATTGTTTTGAAGTAATCTGAGGGTGTTCTAATATTGTTTTGGATGTGCTCAAAGTAATCTGGGAGTGTTCTAATATTGTATTGGATGTGTTCAAAGTAATCTGGGAATTTTCTAATGTAATTTTGGAAATATTCTAATGTTGTTTGGAAGGGTTCCATTAGTAAAAAGTATTCATAGATTTAGATATCTTTTCCTAAGTGATCTCAGTAATAGTGTTCTTGGTTGGTGATACGAGGGAATGTATATGAAAAATGTTCTGTGGAGATGGGTTTGTCTTTTCTTTGATGAATTAGTAAAATGGGAAAAAAATTAAATGAGTGATCTTAGTGGTTTGAGATTAGTGTTCTTAGATATTGGTTTGTCATCTTATAAAAGTTGGTTATAATGTTTTGTGTGAATGTTTATAAAAATGGGTGATAGTTGGTGTTGATGATCTTAGTTTCTGGTGATCTTGTTCTGAGGGAATGCGTATAAAATGTGTGATCTGTGTGATGTTTTGGGGTATTCAAATGATGTATAAGAGTGTTTTGGTGGTGTTCCAATGCATTTCTTGGTTATATTGTGTGTATGTTCTGTGGAGATGAGTGTTCTTAGATATTGGTAAATGTGATATGGATTTGGTGTCCTTGAATTTTGTGTGAATGTCAAAGTAATCTGGGGTGTGTTATGGAGTGAGTTGAAAAGGGTTGTTGTTGTCAGAATATTTCTAAACAATTATTGAGAAAATGTGTGTTGTGGGTTATGAGTGAGATGAGGTATGTTGGTGGTAGTGAGGTCAGAGAGTGACCTCACACCACCTTGCTTGCTGCCATCTGGAGATGCAGGTGTTCTGGTCGGCGTCAGTAAGCAGTAGACTTGAGTATTGGGTGGTGTTTGTGTTTGTGTGTGAGCGTAAATTTTAATGAAATTAAAGGTATTGTGAATAATTTAAAAGAAAATATAGAAGTGAAAAGTTGTTGAATAGAGTTTGTAATGTGAAACATGGTGTGATACGTATGAGATACCTGCTCAATCCTGTTGGCGACCCAGTGACGTCACGTGACCCAGGTGTAGTGCAGGTAGAGTTGCCGAAAAGTGTTTCTTGACAACTCTTTTACTAAAAACATGATTTAATGGTAAACATGATTAGAAAGAGATGTATTTAGTTAATCACATGAGGGAAAATATATATGCTGTGAAGAAGATTCTTATAATGAAATATTAAAAATGTTATTCAATGAGTGATAGATCTTATGTCGAATTTAGAAAAAAGGAGTAATTTGGCGACTTAAATCGAGGATTATAGAAAGGGTTCTTGAGAGAGTATTCATTCCAGTGTCGTCTTTCATCGTAGCTTCAAGTAGATTCATCTGGTGAATTTCTCAAGAAGTTGAATATAGGTGTGTGTGTAATGGGAGTATTGGTGTGTTTTAGGAAATGTTGTGGGGTATGAGTGAAAAATGTTAGTGGATATTAAAACGTCTGAAAATTTTTGTTGTATTACGAAAAGTGTATGTAGAGCAAAGTGGTGAAAATTTGTGTTATCCTGGGTTAAGTATCGTTGGGTTGTGTGTGAGTGAGGTGAGGTGAAGGGGAGAGATATGAAAGGAAGAGTGAGGTGCTGGGGAGGTGTTGAGGCTTGTACGTGGTTATTAAAACGTCTGAAAATTTGTTATCCTGGGTTAAGTGTCATTGGGTTGTAAGGAGTGTGAGGTGGTTTGTACATGGTAGAATAGTGAATTTGTGACTTTGTGGGATATGAGTGAAAAATTGTGTGAATAATTAATAAAAATGAAAGTGTATGCAGAGCAAAGTGTTGAAAATTTGTGTTATCCTGGGTTAAGTATCCATGTGTGAGTGAGTGAGGTGAAGGGGGAGAGTGAGATGCAGGGGAGGTTCAGTTAAGGAGTGTGAGTATTCACTTGTAAGTCTATAAGTAACGTAAAAGGTGAAATATGTACAGTAAAGATTAAAAAGAGGGGGTTGTCAGTCTATCTTTTCGTTCTTTTTATTGAAATCGAGAATTTTTTTACCATACCCCATAGGGGTTACCATATTACTTGAAAATATGGAAAATTGTACCTTTTATATTTATATATGTATTAATAAATAAAATGTATCTTTCTATAATAATAAATAAAGGACGAAAAATGTGTATTAGTGTTATCCTACATATAATAAGAGGAAGTTACCTACCTTTTACCATACCCCATAGGGATTTAACTTGATAGTATCTCATTTAACTTAGAGAGGAAATAAAAATTAACTTGTTGTTGGTCAGTGAGGTCACGGGTGAACATCACGTGACCTCACACACTTTTAATTCTTTTAACTTAATAAGAGATCCCATAGGGATACTTGAATGAACTTGTACTTAAAGAGATGAAGTATTATAGGGGAGACCCCATAGGGGAGATCTCAAAACTTGATCCAAGGAGATGGAGGGATGATAGAAGTAATATTGAAAAACGAGAAAATTTTTACCATACCCCATAGGGGATTATCGAGAGGAAATAATATTACCCCATAGGGGGTTACCATATCTCTGACTCTCCATAGAGGTCAAGTAAAAAATTTGATGACAGAAGTATTATAGAATATCGAGAAATTTTAAGGAATATCCCATAGGTATCTTCAAAACTTGATCCAAGGAGATGGAGGGATGATAGAAGTAATATTGAAAAACAAGAAGAATTTGAAAAAAATTTGGAAAAAAAAATATATTGAAAAAAAAAAATTGGAAAAAAAAAATATATTGAAAAGTTTTTTTTTTTTTTTGGAAAAAATAAAATTTTGGGAAAAAAATTGGGGGGGGTGAAGGGGGGGGTGCGGCGCGGGGCTGCTCGAGGCGAGAGAGAGAAAAAAAAAATCGGGAGGGTTGGGGGTTGGGTGGGGGGTTGTTGACCGCCGCCATTTTGAGCCATACAGAAGAAATGTACACTTCTATGACATGTCTTCGTCATTGGCCATCACCTACAACCCTACTGTCTCTTCCCACTGCCCCAGAAGCACCATGCTTTTTAATTTACTAACTTTATATAAGTCATAATAAACGATTGTCAATGAATATTCAAAGTCACATTTGTCAGTGGTACAATGATGGACCTGCTTTGTGGCAGGACCACTTCTCGACACCCCATCCATTTTTCGGTGTATTCATTGACAGTTGCTTTTGCAACATATTTTGGGTTTATGGAGAATGAGAATAGACGTACTAAGAAGGGTTCTGCTTTGGTGGAATGAGACAGTTGGTTAACAAATGGTGCCACTGATACAAGCAAGTCACAGAAGTGCTGACTGTAACATCATCCTTTTAGGTAAATTCTGTGGTTGAGTGCATACAGCCTAGGCATGCTGCAGAATAGCTCACAGTTCGAGTCCCCGTAGATTCATCTGTTTATTTACTGATAGATACTCATTACGAAAAGTGTCATAATACCTTGCTGTAATAAGTTCCCAGGGATCAGTTCCTGGTCCAGTCCTCTTCACAATGCACATGAATGCTCTCGAGTGACGGCTAAAATCTAAGAGAGAAGAATTTACGATGACATTAAACTGGGGAAAAGTGAGCACTGAGAGTCGCTTGTTTGCATTTTCAGTGAACTACAGTGATTAGCGCTGTGGTTGGTGATATAGAAAATGAGTGTCACTGTCGACACATTCAAAGTAACGCATTTTGCGTATAACAGTGAATAAAAAATATTTGGCAACAAATTAACCGAAACAAGAAAGGAAAATTCTTTGGAGTAATCATAGCAACGATCTCTAAAACAATGTCTGTTTGGGAATATTAAGCTAACATAATGCTAAGTTTCATAGAAACTTCGTGGCAAGACACCAGACACAATATTGACTATATGATGACCTTGTTTACCCGCATTTCAATATTTGTTCCCAAATTACCAAAGAGACAAATAAATCCTGGAGAGGATACAGAGAAGAACTCAGTTACCTGAGCCTCCAGGATCTACTGTTTATGCTCAGTATAAATCAAGATTACTTGTTCAGCACAAATTGTTCCTTTTTTTCAGAAAACGAGATGAGTTACAGTGACCAGCTAAGTGTAGGTAACGGTGAAATGTTAAGGGTAACTTTGATTTGTTACCAAGTACATTCACTACTAACTCAACTCCTCACCAAATCCTCACTAAATCCATGCAGACTGTCATATACATAAAACAGATGGAACAATGAGAAGATAACTTGGCCAGGAAGGAAACTGAAGCAATAATCGGAGAAGTGATAGAATTAAAGGATTATGATAATCATAGATGAACTTGTGGTAATCAGAAGTGAAACCACTTCACAGCTGTGTAAGTCGCAGAAGAGCAACAAGAGTAGTTAAGATAGTAAGAGTAGTTAAGATAGTATGAGCAGTTAAGATAGTAAAAGTAGTTAAGATAGTAAGTGTAGTTAAGATAGTAAGAGTAGTTAAGATAGTAAGAGGAGTTAATATACTAATAGTAGCTAAGATAGTAAGAGGAGTTAAGATAGTAAGAGTAGTTAAGATAGTAGCGGCAGTTTTAGTCCAAGTCTTCCACTTAGTTCCATCTTACATGTAAATTCAATACCAGTTTTCCATAACGAAATGTCACTTTTTTTTAAGTTTCCAAGGCAGCAGTGACCGGAGGAAGTGGAAATTGCAGAGCAAAAGATCCTCCAGCTTATATTTTCTTAATTCATGCACCTTGATAATATGCGACAGTTCTGGAGCAGAAGTAAGGAGATTTTTTTTCTTAGCAGAAAATCTTGTAGTGTGAATACATCTTCTCTACATTTTGTCAGCATAATTTAACCTAAATTGATTCAGTATCGTAATGTCACAACTGTGAATAACCCAATGGCCTGTTAGTTTTTGGACTGACTTGATATGGGTTCGAAATGCTTCTGTTCTGTGAATTAACCTCAAGCTAACCAAATTTAACCAAACTTTACAAACCAAACCTAACCTGCTGTACACTAAAATAAATTAACATAAAAAATCTAATTTAACCTGGCCTATCCAGACTTAACCTAACCTATGCTATGTTATGATGGGTTAGGTTAGGTTCGTTTACATATTCTAGGTTAAGGTGAGTTAGGCTTAATTAGATTAGATTATGCTATTTTAAGCCATTAGGATAGGTTATGTTACGTTATACTGGGATAAACTAGGATTGGTTGGGTTAGGTTCAAACTTGTCGATCGATTGATCAGTTTAAAATCAAGCATTAGCTTAATTGAAATCAATCGTTCCATGTCTTAAATCAAAATACAAGAAACATGGAAGAGTGCAGAATACTCGGAAGAGGTTCTCTACAAAAACTATTTTATTTTACTTAATCTTAAGATTACAAAAATAACCAGCACTTAGGAGGAGGGAGCTTACGACGACGTTTCGGTCCGACTTGGACCACTATTCGACATGGTTACTAATCCGACTTGGTCACTAATCCGACTTGGTCACTAGGATTAGTGACAGGTTACTCCAGGTAACTCAGGTAGATCTAGAGATACTATTTTAAGTTTCTCTATTTTCTCTAATTTATTTATATCCATTTATTACCGAATAGAGTGGATGACCAGCCGACCAGTAATACTTAAACGTACTTGATACATCCAAACATCAAACCAACTTACCTTCCATTTCCCAGGTGCTGTTTGATACCTATGGGTTTCTATTTTCCTCCTCCTCCTCCTTCTCTTCATAGTAATAATAATAATAATAATAATAATAATAATAATAATAATAATAATAATAATAATAATAATAATAATAATAATAATAATAATAGTAATAATAATAATAATAATAATAATAATAAAGAATGAACGCTTAGCATGTGTATGTTCGCCTTAATATTTATTTAAGCTCCTAAATGGATTTGTCATTACAGTTATTATCGTTTCAGAATGTTTCTCCATTTTTTCCATTGTTCAATGTGTTGATTACATTTAGCTTATTAGTAGTATTTATGTACATATATTTATGTAAACTGTAATACTACGTTGTTCTGTGTTTGAAAAGTTATGTGTAATGGTCTAGTAATGTCATATATAAAGTTTGCTGGCTATATAATTTGACGGATGTTGATGTAAATTCTTTGCAAATGTGCTTAAGCTATAAATGTATAAAAAGGTCATAGACATAAACTTCGAATTAATGAACAATTCTATTTATGTTGGTCACCGTTTTATATTAAATTATTTCTTTTATTTATTGCCAAACCTTCACTAATAGAATTAATCTTTATATTTATTCCAACTGGCAAGTAAGCCTTTTCCAGGAGTCAATACTTGTTCCATTTCTTCAATACTTTTCTGTGGGTTGTTAGTTTCACATATGTCAGTGGTGATATATGGAAAGTATGAAGTAACATGGTGATATATTTACCCTCAGGGTTATTTCCTTCGTGGACATTCGATTTTTTCTGTATCCTGTTTTGTATCTGGTTTGCGGTCACCTTATCCAATCAATATAACTTTGAATTTTTGTGTATATTGAATTTCAGAAGTCACTTGTTAAAACATATCTACACCCATAATAGTGCTGTCCTTTTGGGGTAGGACAGCCACAAAAATTCTAAATTTTACATTAGGGCATACATCTACATCGCACACAATTGACGTATTATTTCTAAAGCAATTAACATGATATATATGTTTATATAATTCGCAAATACAAAAAAAAAAAAAAAAACCGTTAAGACATAAAACTAATTATAAGCAACAACAAGGAATATGTACGAGATTGGTGACCAGGTGATATGATGAATTTGTCTCACAATGTATATACACTAAATTTTTTTAACTTGTAGTACACAGGTGATATGCATTCTTAGTGGCCCATTAAGTCAACCAGGAAAACTGTCATGGAGACGTGTATGTCTTTCAGTGTATATATCCTCAATAATTATTTTAATCACTATTTTAAGTGTTATATTATTCTTGGCTGGTAGTGAGTAGGTAACATGCAGAGTTTTTATATTTTTATTTAAATTCATTATACACAAATAAAACATTACAATAGTAAACTATGAAAATCCAAAAGACCAACAACAACTAACCAAAACAGCCACATAGGAACAGTCTATGCACATGAAAGAGATTAATACATATCATAAAATACCAATTGTCTCCCTATAAACCCCCCCCCACACTACATAAACCCCATGTTCATGATCAAT
>WNWK01041248.1:0-16543 GCA_009830355.1 Cherax destructor | reverse complement strand
ATGCTGTGTAATAGAAGCAGTTACTTTCCAGTAAATTCTGATTGGGTGTTAGATTATATAGGTTTAGATCAGGGTCGACGTGATCATTCATCATTTAGGTTAAATAGTAATTTTGTTATATCATGTATAGTGTGGTGAATTCTAGTACTGATATCTGTAGTAAGGGGATGTTTGGACAAGTATATAGCTAATGCACATTGGTCAAATAGAGTACAGTAACAAATAAACAATGGAATTGTAATGACTAGGTATTAAGCTAGAATGAAATAAGGTATAATTAGATATAAACTACTAGGATAAAGTTATAAAATAAAGTAGCACCAGTGAGTTTGGTATTGGTTATGTATTAAGCTAGAATGAAATAAAGTAAAATTAGATATTAACTAAGATACAATTATAAAATAAAGTTTGGTATTGGTTATGTATTAAGCTAGAATGAAATAAAGTAAAACTAGATATTAATTAAGATACAATTATAAAATAAAGTAGCACCAGACTGTCACTTGTAATTGCACTAAACTAGATATTAACTAAGATACAATTATAAAATAAAGTAGCACCAGACTGTCACTTGTAATTGCACTAAGGAATAATTGCAAACTTGTATATATAAAGGTATAACACAGGTTTATACAAAAGTATAATAAAAAAAAAAAGAAGGGCAATGAATTGGGTGCAAGTGATTTGATAGTAAGATGGGGGTCAACGCCCCCGCAGCTCGGTATGAGACCAGGCCTCATGGTGGATCAGGGTCTGATCAAACAGGCTGTTACTGCCGGCTGCACGCAAACTGATGTACGAACCACAGCCGTTCTGTTTCTCACAAATGTCATACATTTATTAAATGGGCTTATGTTTCACACGTGACAAAACATTTACTGTATTTAACCAGCTTCTGTTTCATGCACATGGCAAAACTGCTGTACTTTTAGTGCTAGATTAAGGGTTCGAGGTGTAGGGGGAAGGTGATAACTGAAGCACTTCTGAAAGATGTCTTATTGTCGCTGGAAAACTGTTGTTAAAGCTACAGGACGAGCATTCCTGGAGTATGGGTGCGACCTACTGCTGGTGTGAGACTTAGTTGCCATCTCACAGGTCTTTCCCTCCCTGTATTTAACCCTGGCCATATCCTAGTATCCTAGTGACATTTTTGGAGACTCAGTAGGCTGTAATCTGACTCTGCCATGTGTGGAGTGTAGGTAAAGAATAATCAGGTAACATAGCCAGAGTTTATTAACCATCAATCACATGTTTAATTAAGGTGTAGGTGGTGAGACCTGACTGAGCTGGGTAGGTGCCTAAACATTGCCCACCACCTGTCTGACATATCATACCCCAAAATATCTGATGTAAAGGAAAATGTTGTAGACTCTTAATCACAACATAGTAAACAGCACTGTATACAGAGCTAAATTATGATCTCATTCATTTGACTGAAGAGAGAAGTGTTTTTGTACAAAAAAGTCATTATATTTTAAGATATTTTTTCCTAATATATTGTATACTGTACACATATATGACAATATATTACACTAGAATAACTTATATATAGTGTATTGTATACAACACTGCTGCATATTTAAGCAGTATTACATATATATAACATTGTTGATAACACTGAGCTTAGCTTTGTAAATGTAGACTGCATGCCTGCTATATTGCACGTTGCAGTCTCTTGAGACTGTCGGTAGCAACTACACACACTTGGAAGCCCAACAGTTTTATGTCGTCCAGTTTATAATACACATACATTACTGAAAATCATACACACTGAAGGCATTTTGTTGATGACATACTGGAACAGAATATTCCCACTCAAGTTTAAGAAATAATTATATGGAAGGAATATATGATGGGAAGGTCTTGTAGAGTTTCAGACAGCACAGAATAATGGGAAGGGAAGGGTAGCACTCCATTGATGTTCTGAGCAATGAGAAGTTAAACCACTGAGGTGAATGTTCAGGCTTCTGGAAGATTATAGCACATAAAGAAAAGTTTGAATTATTTACATTCTTGTGAGATGAAAGACTAACACTGAGATGGTCACTCAAATGTATATCTTGGAGAGAGAGAAAAAATATAGTTTTTAATTTTATTATGTAGCAAATATCAGAAAGGTCAAGAATTAGAAGATTTACATTCTTGAGGGACACCTTTGAAGTGTGATTTGCAGAGAATTATTTTGTTGCAAGGTTCAGTGTATTACAATTCTGCTGATTGCTGACAGTAAACTATAGAAACTTATAAGAATGGTTATATGCTTTTTCTATGTGCCTGTTAGATAGGAGCGAATGGAGACAAATGGTTTTTAGGACTTGATGTGCTGTTGGAGTGTAAGCAAGGTAACATTTATGAAGGGATTCAGGAAAACCAGCAGGCTGGACTTGATTCCTGGAGATGGGAAGTACAGTGCCAGCACTCTGAAGGATTGATGTTAATGTTGCAGTTTTATAAATGTAGTGTAAGCATGTCTTTGGCAAGACAGTGATAGAGTGAATGATGGTTTAAGTTTTTCTTTTTTGGGCCACCCTGCCTTGGTGGGAGACGGCTGATGTGTTAATAAAAAAAAAAAAAATTGGTTACTGGTCCCAAGTATTTTGTTATGTAATGGATTTATTCCAAGTGTTGTACATTCTATTGATATAGTGTGTGTACAATGTCTTTAAGTCTTGTACATTTTACTAATATAGTGTGACAGTATTGTATAAATACAGTACAGGGATCACTACACTCTGTGATTCCATTAATTTACATCTGGTATACCTTAACTGATTTTTGTATAAAGAATATACTACTGTACTATAATTGTTTTGGAGGGGGACCCATCTCTATGCTGCCTAGAATAAATTCTCTTAAAAACTAAAATAAAGGCATATTACATCAGGATTATTTGCAATAGAAACTTTCTGCAGTAACAACTATTAACTATGATTATTGAAACAACCACATTAATACTCCAGAACACTTATTGTTTCTTGACCTCTTGATCTATGAGCCGAGCCATAACTTTAGCAGACGGTGTTCCTAACATCCTGTCCATGTCAAACACATGGTCACCAGCTATCTCAAAGGTGGTGTAGTCCATTGTGTAGAGGGATTCATAACCCAGGCGGTAGAGGAGCCGCTGTGAGGGCACAGCTGTTGCCTGGGCAGTGGCTAGTTGACACCCCAAAACCTGTCCTCGGCGCTCACTCTCCTGTAAGTAAGGTTTATTTAGATACAGGTGCACATAAGTACAATTATCATGCATAGTAACATATATATATATATATATATATATATATATATATATATATATATATATATACCACACACACATGTATATTATGTAATGGAGTGCGATAAAATTAATGAAGTCAGAGACAACTCACTCAGAAATGTTCAAGATATGTCAAAGTATTTTATCCACAGTGGTATATTACAGACCATTCTGGAAAAATACCCTGACTTTGCTCCCTGTAAATAAAGCATTACCACACATGTTTGTGTGGTACTTCCCCACACACACCAGTCAGGGTGTAAAATATCGTTAACCGAGGTACCACTGTATATATATATATATATATATATATATATATATATATATATATATATATACAGTGGTACCTCGGTTAACGATATTTTTCGTTCCAGAAGGCTGTTCAAGTGCCATTACCAAACGAATTTATCTCCATAAGGAATAATGTAAAATAGACTAGTCCTTTTAGAGCTCAGCTGGGCGCCAGGCGGACACGTCCGGTACGAATGTCGTTACACGAAGCAAACAAAGTTACTCGCAATCAATTTTTTTACGTTATAAATATCGGTACTCGAAAATAACGTAAGATGACAGCATCGTAACTCGAGGTACCACTGTATATATATACATGTATATATATATATATATATATATATATATATATATATATATATATATAATATATATATATTTTATATATATCACTATATATATATATATATATATATATATATATGACGTAAAATATATATATGCACGTATATATATATATGCACGTATATATATATATGCACGTATATATATATATATATATATATATATATATATATATATATATTATATATATATATATATATATATATATATATATATATATATATATATATATATATATATATATATATATATATATATATATATATATATATATATATATATATATATATGTCGTGCCGATTAGGTAAAACTTGCGATTTTGGCTTAAATAGCAACGCTCATATTGCCATATAAGACAAGCGAAAATTTGTGTATGCAATAATTTCGCCAAAATCATTCAGAACATAATGAAAAAATATATTTTATTGTGTTTGTTTATTATTAAATTAATGTTAACGTATCTAAAATAAATTTAGTTGGGTTAGGCTAAATTAAATTGCGTTTGTTGTAATAAGGTTAGGTAGGTTTTCAAAGTTTCTCTTGGTACAAAATTATAAATTCTTACATTAACATAAATGAAAAAAAAATATCTTTAAACGTATAGAGAAAATTTTTGAAAGGACTTAATTTTAGATGAGTTCTTGCTAATTGACCAGTTTTACCTAATCGGTGACATTGACATATATATATATATATATATATATATATATATATATATATATATATATATATATATATATATATATATATATATATATATACACGTATATACGTATATAAAGTATGAGTACAGTGGTTGAACGAGTTAATAATTCACAACTTGGAAATGGTGTTGCTGGCTCAACCTTGATGTACCTTGAAGACACACTCAGCTATCCACTACTTTCATATTACAAATTGTAGATTGTCAGTGTAGCATAATTATTTTCCCCGATATCTTAGATCAAATACACTGAGAGTTGTTATCAAAATATTAACAATTGCATATTATATTGAACTTTCCAGGGTATAGGCCAGAAAAAAGGTTTGCAGTAACATTAATTAAATGTAGATTATCCCACCTGTACAAGCCTCTTGCCCACACCTCGCCCACCATGTTCCTCGGCCACAGTAATCATGGCCAACTCCAGTATACGGTTGACCTTTTCATAGCGAGCGAAGAAATCCACAGCTGTTTCCAAGACTGATAGAACTGTGTGTAAAGTTTTCACCTGGAGATGGAGATGGAAGAAATGACGTTGGTTACTACACACATACTATTGTCTTGTATTACGTATATTTATTTGAGTGGAAGTAGGGTATGTAGCCACCACATAGCTGCCACACTGCTGTTACCTGAAGGGTGTTTCGTGGATCAATGCTCCGACGGCCCGGTCCATGACCAGGCCTCGTGGTGGATCATGGCCTGATCAACCAGGCTGTTACTACTGGCCGCACGCAAACCAGCATACGAACCACAGCCTGGCTGGTCATTTCTGACTTTAGGTGCCTGTCTAAGCTCCCTCCTGAAGAAAGCAAGGGGTCTATTGGTAACCCCCTTATGTATGCAGAGAGGCAGTTGAATGATCTTGGGCCTCTGAAACTTACTGTGTTATCTCTTAGTGTACTCATGGCACCCCTACTTTTCATTGGGGGGATGTTCCACAGCCTGCCCAATGTTTTGTTTTTGTATGATGATTTCTGTGTGCAGATTTGGGACTAGTCCCTTTAGGATTTTCCAAGAGCACATTATCTTGTATCTTTCTTGCCTGTGTTCTAAGGAGTACAAGTCAAGGGACTTCAGTAATTTAGGTGCTTTATTGTACTTATATGTGCAGTGAATGTTCTCTGTATACGTATATTTTCCAAGTCTGCAATTTCTCCTGCCTCGAGAGGGACTGTTAGTGTACAGCAGACTCTAGTTTAGAGAGAACAAGCGATTTGAAAAGAATCATCATGGGCTTGGCATCCATAGTTTTGAAGGTTCTCATTATCCATCCTATCATTTTCCTAGTAGATGTGGTAGAGACATTGTTGTGATCTTTGAAAGTGAGATTCTCTGACATTACCACTCCCAGGTCCTTCACATTAGTTTTTCTGCTCTATTGTGTGGTTGAAATTAGTTTTATACTCTGATCCAGTTATTATTTCCTCAAGTTTTCCATAGGGAGTAATTCAACTTTGTCTTCATTGAACTTCATATTGTTTTCTGAGGCCCATTTAATTAAAGACTTAGATAATGTCCGCTTGGAGATTTGTTGTGTCCTCAGTGGATGACACTGTCAAGCAAATTCTGGTATCGTCGGCAAAGAAGGACATGACGCTGTGGCTTACATCTCTATGTCAGATATAATAATAATAATAATAATAATAATAATAATAATATATTTTTTATTTTTGTATTATACATTTTTGTACAAAGGAGTATAACAATTTGGTGTAAATGCCAAAAGCTCCTTTATATGCAGAGCATTTTGGGCAAACTTAAGATTAATAAGGCAATAACAGTGTAAGAAGTGTACGTACGTATGGTCATTAAGTGAGTTACAATGATTACAAGAAAACTGAATATTCTATTAGTTGATGCTATATGGCTTTAGTAAGTTTAGTAAGTTTGGTAAGTTTAGTAAGTTTAGTAAGTTTGGTAAGTTTAGTAAGTTTAGTAAGTTTGGTAAGTTTAGTAAGTTTGGTAGAGAAGACTTACAGTTTTGATTATTAACCTAAGGTGGACACAATGGAATGATTAACATTACATTTGAGAGGATTACAGATATTGTTTTACCCAGGTTCATGATATTGAGTAAATGCAAGTATAGTTTTCACACATTTATATATGATGAGCTGGGATAGGTTAAAGAGATAAGGTGTTTTCTAACTGTAGTTTTAAAAATGCCATCTGAGCCAGAGGTTCTGGAGATTTCTGGCAGAGTTCCAGATTTTGGGTCCTTTTATGTACGTACATTGAATTTTTGAAAATATCTAACTTGATACGGGGAATGTCATAGAGTTTTGTGTCTGGTATTGTGTCCATGGGTGTTATTGCAACTGTCAAGAAAGCGCTTCAGGTCAGGATTTGTATTATAATTGATTATGTAAATGTAGTTTGCACAGTAGTAGGAGTGGAAGTTTTGTATGGTGAGTAGGTTTAGGTCTTTGAAAAGTGGGGGGTACCTGGAGTTTACCTGGAGAGAGTTCCGGGGGTCAACGCCCCCGCGGCCCGGTCTGTGACCAGGCCTCATGGTGTATCAGGGCCTGATCAACCAGGCTGTTACTGCTGGCTGCATGCAGTCCAACATACGAACCACAGCCTGGCTGGTCAGGTACCGACTTTAGGTGCCTGTCCAGTGCCTGCTTGAAGACAGCCAGGGGTCTATTGGTAATCCCCCTTATGTATGCTGGGAAGCAGTTGAACAGTCTTGGGCCCCTGACACTTATTGTATTGTCTCTCAACGTGCTAGTGGTACCCCTGCTTTTCATTAGGGGGATATTACATCGCTTGCCGAGTCTTTTGCTTTCGTAGGGAGTGACTCTCGTGTGCAAGTTTGGTACTAATCCCTCTAGGATTTTCAAAGTGTATATAATAATGTATCTCTCCCGCCTGCGTTCTAGGGAGTACAGGTTTAGGAATTTCAAGCGTTCCCAGTAATTGAGGTGGTTTATCGCAGTTATGTGTGCCGTGAAGGTTCTCTGTACATTTTCTAGGTCAGCAATTTCACCTGCCTTGAAAGGTGCAGTTAGTGTGCAGCAATATTCCAGCCTAGATAGAACAAGTGAGGTGTTGTCTAGTTGTGGAATGTGTGATCATTCGTACTGCAGCTTTTTGTTGGGTTATTATTGGCTTTAGGTGATTGTTGTTGTGGAGCCCCAGTCACAAATTGCATAGATGAGGTAGGTGTAGATCATTGAATAGTATAGTGTAAGTAGTGCTGTTTGTGTACATAGTAACCTATCTTTGAAAGGATGCCAACTCTTTTAGGTACTTTTTATTTGTTATTGTTTGGATATGGGTGTTGAATTTCAGGTTGCTGTCAAGGATGTAGACCCAGGAATTTAACCTTGTTATGTTTAGTAATTAGGATGTTGTTAAGCATAATGTTTAGTTGGGCCTCATGAGTCCTCATGAGGATGAGGAATATGATGGGAGTGAGTACTGTACCTTGTATAATAACTTTTCACTGTAGCTGTCTCTGACTTTACTCTGTTTACTGTTACTCTTTGTGCTCCATTTGTTAGGAAGTTATAGATCCATCTACCCACGTTTCCTGTTATTCCTTTCTCGCACATTTTGTGTGCTATTACACCATAATCGTTCTTGTCGAAGGCTTCCATAAAGTCTGTATATTACATTCTGCATTTTTTTTATCCTCCAGTGCATCCAAGACTCATAGTGGTCCAGTAGTTGTGAGAGGCGGAGATGACTTGCTGCCCTTGGTTGTGCAATTGTTGGACATCCAGGTGGTTGGCAATCTTGCCTCTTAGAACCCTCTCAAACATTTTTTTGATGTGGAACGTTAGTGCTATTGATCTGTAATTCTTTGCAATTGCTTTACTGCCCCCTGTGTGGAGTGGGGCTATATTCGTTGTTTTTAGTGACCGTGGATTGACCCCTGTGTCCATGCTTCATCTCCATGGAATATTTAAGGCACATGAAAGGGGTTTCTTGCAGTTCTTGATGAACACTGAGTTCCACGAGTCTGGGTCTGGGGCAGAGTGTATGGGCATGTTATTTATTGCTTTTTCAAAGTCCTGTGGTGTTAGGATTATATCAGAAATTCTTGAATTAACCAAATATTAAGTCTCAGTCATAAAAAAATCATTTTGATTGTCGACCCTTAGTCTGATAAACGGCTCAGTAAACGCCGATAAAAGGCTCAGTAAACCCCGAGTCATATTGGATCTTTAGAATCTCACTCATTTTTTTGCTGTCATCTGTGTACGTCCCATCTCGTTTAAGCAATGGCCCCAATACTGGATGTCGTTTTTGCTCTAGATTTTGCATAGGAAAAGATTCTTGTTGTGTTTCTTGGCTCCTGTATGATTCCTTAAGCTTAAGTTCAATAGTTTTTATTTGACCAGTGCTTCCTTCCGTATTTCAGATATACTGGCCTCTTTCAGCAGGTCTGTGATTACCCACCTTCGTTTGTACAGGGAGCGTCTCTCTTTAGCTTACACCTTTTTTCTTAGGGGAATGTGCCTTGAGTATACCTCAAGTGCCACAGAGTTCATTCTTTCTAGGCAAAGGTTCGGATCCGTGTTGTTTAGGATATCTTCCCAACTCGTTTCATTTAGGACATGGTTAATTTGATCCAACTGTGTTTCTGTTACTGAAGTTGAATTGGATGAAGGCATCCTCATAACTGATCTCATTTTGCTGGTCAGGAGCCCTGCATGTACATGTCTGTACTCTATTATTATTATTAATTATGTTGTGATTTGAGTGTATTGTCTTTGATTCTGCTATATTTCGTATCAGGTCATCATTATTAATGAAGATAAGGTCAAGTGTATTTTCCAGTCTTGTTGGCTCCACTATTTGCTGGCTTAAGGTTACTTTGTTGCAGAGATTTAATAGCTCGTGTGTGTGTGTGTGTGTGTGTGTACTCAACTAGTTGTGGTTGCAGGGGTCGAGTCATAGCTCCTGGCCCTGCCTCTTCACTGGCCACTACTGGTGTGTGTGTGTGTGAATTTTC
Source organism: Cherax destructor (assembly GCA_009830355.1). Lineage (NCBI taxonomy): Eukaryota > Metazoa > Arthropoda > Malacostraca > Decapoda > Parastacidae > Cherax > Cherax destructor. The sequence continues at coordinate 6,979 of WNWK01041248.1, read as the reverse complement.
ATCTGAACTGCCACCTAAGACATTATTTGCCACATTCCTGCATTTTAGGTGTCTTAAATTGGAAGATTTTCCAGACAATAATAAATTTTCAAAAGCTGTTCCTTGAATTGTTGGGAAGTTGTATCTGTTGGCTTATATACAACCACAATGACAAGGTTTTGGTTTTCAGTCTTTACTGCCGTAACTTTATCTACATCATTTGTGGTGTTTAGTAATTCCGAGCAAATGAGCGACTCTGTGACATACAGGCCAACGCCCCCTTTGTTGCCTGTACTTTGTCACATCTGAATAAGTTATATCCGGGGATCCATATTTCGATGTCAGAGTGATCTTTTGTGTGGGTCTGTTGCTACTATACACAGTGGAGGGTCAACATATACAGCGGTGGCCAGCATGCACACAGCAGTGGCCAACATACACACGCACATAACAATGGTCACCACACACACAGCAGTGGTCGCACACTCTCACCATCTTGTTGTCACATAGGGTGAATGTTACATGTACATTTCTACTGAACAGTTTTATTAAGAATCAAAAACCAAACATTCTATACCTCTTTAAAACTTTCGTAAATATTACAATGAATGATGAGATAAGAGTGTGTCTGTGTATACATTTGATACAGTTCTGTAATTGCAGTTTTTATATGTTTGACGAATGTGCCTTGTTATGATTCATTGCAGACTCACTGTAACTAGTAGTTACAGACTACTTACATCACACTATATCGTAAGTGAGGTAAGGGTACATTAAGGAGTGTACAGAGTAGTGCTTGTTGCAGTTCATAGCAGAATATGCACATTGTTTTAAAAGCTTTATCTCAGATATGTGCTGGATGTGTTTGCTAATTTGAACTTTGCCGTCATTGTCAAGACAGAAATTTCCCTGCGTTTCATTGTATTTATCTTTATATAATATTTAGTTGGATATTTTTTTTAGCTTAAATATCAGTCATTTAGTTCATCCTAAATTGAATAACACATACTGTGAAGGCCCTTTCTCGTGTTATTTAAATTTCTACTCACTTTTTAAAAAAAATTCTTACTACGTAGAATAGGTTTACAAGAGATCTTACATTCTAGACAAGTGGTTAATAGTATTCACCTTGGTTTTTGGACTGGTGAGAGCCTTGGCATAGGTGTTACTCTGGTCCCTGGTGAGTATTGTGGCAAGGATGGAGCCAGCCACTTTCTTGGTGGTGGGCTCTCTGGCCACCACAGACACCCCACTCTTCACCCAGTCTCGTGCAGAGCTGTGGATCCACTCCTTGTTGTCCTCGTACGTCATGTGCAGCCCCGTACTCTACACATACACAGAACCACACTTATTTGACACATGCTGGGCATATCAATGTTGCTATCTCAGTGTTTGACACATACTGAACATATACACGTTGCTATCTCAATATATATATACTTAACTATTTCTTTCTCTGTGTATATGCTCAGAGGTATACATGCAGTGATGTTACTTTTAATAAATCATAAAATAATATACGATTTACGTCACAGGAACACAATAATTCATCTAGTTATTTGTGTAGAATTACACTTGGGCGTGATAATGTGTGAGTATCAGAGGAGGCAGCAGGGCGCCTCAGCTGCCAGGAAACCTGCTTCAGGTTTTATAGTAATTATAATGTGAAAAAGTTATGGTAATTTTGTTGTTGTGTTTAAGCAAGATTATCACTATAAGGGTAAAAAATAGTAGAAATAAAGATAGGCTAAGTGTAAAAAATAATAGAAATAAAGATATGCTAAGTGTAAAAAAATCGAGAAAGGTATATACAGGATGTATACACATAGATGTATATTTCAGAATATAGTATATGCCTTGAGTTTACCTTGATCCCTATTTTATTGATTAAAGTATTCTCTGGTGGTGAAAGGGTAAGGTGTAGCTTTTAATTGCCTTATTTTAGTCGATAGACTTTAAACCCCATATACCAACTAGGAGTGTACACATGGCTTGAGAAGCAACGCGGTCTATAAGAATTAAAGATGTGACCAGAAACAAATTCGTGTATAATGTTATCAACATGATGACTGTTTACTGTTGATGGTTCTTGACACTGACCTTTCAAACAAGGGTCTTGACACTGACCTTTCCAGCAAGGTTCTTGACACTGACCTTTCAAGCAAGGTTCTTGACACTGACCTCTCAAGCAAGGTTCTTGACACTGACCTTACAAGCAAGGTTCTTGACACTGACCTCTCAAGCAAGGTTCTTGACACTGACCTTTCAAGCAAGGTTCTTGACACTGACCTCTCAAGCAAGGTTCTTGACACTGACCTCTCAAGCAAGGTTCTTGACATTGATCTTTCAAGCAAGGTTCTTGACACTGACCTTTCCAGCAAGGTTCTTGACACTGACCTTTCAAGCAAGGTTCTTGACACTGACCTCTCAAGCAAGGTTCTTGACACTGACCTTTCAAACAAGGTTCTTGACACTGACCTTTCAAACAAGGTTCTTGACACTGACCTTTCAAGCAAGGTTCTTGACACTGACCTCTCAAGCAAGGTTCTTGACACTGATCTTTCAAGCAAGGTTCTTACACTGACCTCTCAAGCAAGGTTCTTGAAACTGACCTTTCAAACAAGGTTCCTGACACTGACCTTTCAAGCAAGGTTTTTGACACTGACCTTTCAAGCAAGGTTCTTGACACTGACCTTTCAAGCAAGGTTCTTGACACTGACCTTTCAAGCAAGGTTCTTGACACTGACCTTTCAAGCAAGGTTCTTGACACTGACCTTTCAAGCAAGGTTCTTGACACTGACCTCTCAAGCAAGGTTCTTGACACTGACCTTTCAAACAAGGTTCTTGACACTGACCTCTCAAGTAAGGTTCTTGACACTGACCTCTCAAGCAAGGTTCTTGACACTGACCTTTCAAGCAAGGTTCTTGACACTGACCTTTCCAGCAAGGTTCTTGACACTGACATTTCAAGCAAGGTTCTTGACCTCTCAAGCAAGGTTCTTGACACTGACCTTTCAAGCAAGGTTCTTGACACTGACCTCTCAAGCAAGGTTCTTGACACTGACCTTTCAAGCAAGGTTCTTGACACTGACCTCTCAAGCAAGGTTCTTGACACTGACCTTTCAAGCAAGGTTCTTGACACTGACCACTCAAGCAAGGTTCTTGACACTGACCTTTCAAGGATGGTTCTTGACACTGGCTTCTTAAGGCAGAGTGTGTTGCTGTGATGGTAGCAGTGGTGTTCCGTCACCATAAATGCTGGACAATCTTCAAGGTATGGATTACGATTTGTTTGGAAACGGTGATATTATTGACGTAATAGAAGGTCCCTGAGTATTCAGAGCAATTTGGGCAGACCAGATCTTGTGGCGTTGCTCCTCCAGGAGACTGGATCTTACTTGTGTTGCTCCTCCAGGAGACTGGATCTTACTTGTGTTGCTCCTCCAGGAGACTGGATCTTACTTGTGTTGCTTCACCAGGAGACGATCTTGTGTTGCTTCACCAGGAGACTGGATCTTACTTGTGTTGCTTCACCAGGAGACTGGATCTTACTTGTGTTGCTTCACCAGGAGACTGGATCATACTTGTGTTGCTTCACCAGGAGACTGGATCATACTTGTGTTGCTTCACCAGGAGACTGGATCATACTTGTGTTGCTCCACCAGGAGACTGGATCTTACTTGTGTTGCTTCACCAGGAGACTGGATCTTACTTGTGTTGCTTCACCAGGAGACTGGATCTTACTTGTGTTGCTTCACCAGGAGACTGGATCTTACTTGTGTTGCTTCACCAGGAGACTGGATCATACTTGTGTTGCTTCACCAGGAGACTGGATCTTACTTGTGTTGCTTCACCAGGAGACTGGATCTTACTTGTGTTGCTTCACCAGGAGACTGGATCTACTTGTGTTGCTTCACCAGGAGACTGGATCATACTTGTGTTGCTTCACCAGGAGACTGGATCTTACTTGTGTTGCTTCACCAGGAGACTGGATCTTACTTGTGTTGCTTCACCAGGAGACTGGATCTTACTTGTGTTGCTTCACCAGGAGACTGGATCATACTTGTGTTGCTTCACCAGGAGACTGGATCTTACTTGTGTTGCTTCACCAGGAGACTGGATCATACTTGTGTTGCTTCACCAGGAGACTGGATCATACTTGTGTTGCTTCACCAGGAGACTGGATCTTACTTGTGTTGCTTCACCAGGAGACTGGCTCATACTTGTGTTGCTTCACCAGGAGACTGGATCATACTTGTGTTGCTTCCCGGACTGTCACTGTGTGCTTCAGGACTGGATCTTACTTGTGTTGCTTCACCAGGAGACTGGATCTTACTTGTGTTGCTTCACCATTAGACTGGATCTTACTTTTGTTGCTTCACAAGGAGACTGGATCTTACTTGTGTTGCTTCACCAGGAGACTGGATCTTACTTGTGTTGCTTTACCAGGAGACTGGATCTTACTTGTATTGCTTCACCAGGAGACTGGATCATACTTGTGTTGCTTCACCAGGAGACTGGCTCATACTTGTGTTGCTTCACCAGGAGACTGGATCATACTTGTGTTGCTCCTCCAGGAGACTGGATCTTACTTGTGTTGCTTTACCAGGAGACTGGATCTTACTTGTGTTGCTTCACCAGGAGACTGGATCATACTTGTGTTGCTTCACCAGGAGACTGTATCATACTTGTGTTGCTTCACCAGGAGACTGGATCATACTTGTGTTGCTTCACCAGGAGACTGGATCATACTTGTGTTGCTTCACCAGGAGACGATCTTACTTGTGTTGCTTCACCAGGAGACTGGATCATACTTGTGTTGCTTCACCAGGAGACTGGATCTTACTTGTGTTGCTTCACCAGGAGACTGGACCTTACTTGTGTTGCTTCACCAGGAGACTGGATCATACTTGTGTTGTTCCACCAGGAGACTGGATCTTACTTGTGTTGCTTCACCAGGAGACTGGATCATACTTGTGTTGCTCCACCAGGAGACTGGATCTTACTTGTGTTGCTCCACCAGGAGACTGGATCTTACTTGTGTTGCTTCACCAGGAGACTGGATCTTACTTGTGTTGCTCCACCAGGAGACTAGATCTTACTTGTGTTGCTCCACCAGGAGACTGGATCTTACTTGAGGCATCAGTAAGATACGTGTAGTATCTAGGTATCTTTATTTCCAAAATGTTTCGTCTTCACCTCAGGCGTCTTCGGTCAAGTATAGTGCTGACTAAATATGAACAAAATGTTTCAGAAATAAGGATTGCTAAGTGTTGCGCAGTAGTGCAGCTAGGGGGATACCTGGAGTATACCTGGAGAGGGTTTCGGGGATCAACGCCCCCGCGGCCCGGTCTGTGATCAGGCCTCGTCGTGGATCAAGGTCTGATCAACCAAGCTGTTACTGTTGGCTGCACGTAAACCGACGTACGAACCACAGCCCGGCTGGTCAGATACTGACTTTAGTGCCTGTCCAGCGCCTTCTTGAAGACAGCCAGGGGTCTATTGGTAATCCCCCCTTATGTATGCTGGGAGGCAGTTGAACAATTTTGGGCCCCTTACACCTATTGTGTTGTCTCCCAGCTTACTCATGGCGCCCCTGCTTTTCATTGGGGGAATGTTGCATCTCCTGCCGAGTCTTTTGCTTTCATAGGGAGTGATTTTCTTGTGCAAATTTGGTTCTAATCCCTCTAGGATTTTCCAAGTGTATAGTATCATATATCTTTCTCGCTTGTGTTCCAGGGAATACAAATCAAGGGCCTTCAACCGTTCACAGTAATTTAGGTGCTTTATCATACTTATGTGTGCCGTGAAGGTTCTCTGTACACTCTCCAGGTCAGCAATTTCACCTGCCTTGAAGGGGGCAGTCATTGTACAGCAGTATTCCAACCTAGAGAGAACAAGTGATTTGAAAAGAATCATCATTGGCTTTTCGTCCTCAGTTTTGAAGGTTCTGCCCAAAATGCCCTGCATACTAGGGGCTTTTGGCATGTACACCTCATATAATCTCAATAACCAAATGTAATTCTTTGTATCATATCCAAATAAAAATATTATTATTATTATTATTATTATCCATCCTATTTTTCTAGTAGATGAGGTAGATACATTGTTGTGGTCTTTGAAAGTGAGATCCTCTGACATTATCACTCAAAGGTCCTTCACATTAGTTTTTCTCTATATTGTGTGGTTGAAATTTGTTTTATACTCCGATATAGTTTTGAATTCATGTTTTCCATATTGGAATAATTGAAATTTGTCTTCATTGAACTTCATATTGTTTTCTGCGGCCCAGGTAAAGACTGGTTGATGTCCGCTGGAGTCTTGATGTATTAACAGTTAGAAGATGCTGAAGAAATGAAAGATGTGGTCTTTAAAAACACAGGATTTTCAATGTGTGAAATTTATGAAATTGTACTAACATGACAGTGCTGGTTGTGTCAGTTATGACACTGCTGGTTGTGTCAGTTATGACACTGCTGGTTGTGTCAGTTATGACACTGCTGGTTGTGTCAGTTATGACACTGATGGTTGTGTCAGTGATGACACTGCTGGTTGTGTCAGTGATGACACTGCTGGTTGTGTCAGTGATGACACTGCTGGTTGTGTCAGTGATGACACTGCTGGTTGTGTCAGTGATGACACTGCTGGTTGTGTCAGTGATGACACTGCTGGTTGTGTCAGTGATGACACAACTGGTTGTGTCAGTGATGACACTACTGGTTGTGTCAGTGATGACACTACTGGTTGTGTCAGTGATGACACTACTGGTTGTGTCAGTGATGACACAACTGGTTGTGTCAGTGATGACACTACTGGTTGTGTCAGTGATGACACAACTGGTTGTGTCAGTGATGACACTACTGGTTGTGTCAGTGATGACACTACTGGTTGTGTCAGTGATGACACTACTGGTTGTGTCAGTGATGACACTACTGGTTGTGTCAGTGATGACACTACTGGTTGTGTCAGTGATGACACTACTGGTTGTGTCAGTGATGAC
>WNWK01041247.1:0-16543 GCA_009830355.1 Cherax destructor | reverse complement strand
CTTCTGTCACCCACCCTTTTTTCTATCCTCTCCCTCCTTCTATCACCCTCCCTCCTTCTATCACCCTCCCTCCTTCTGTCACCCTCCCCCCCTCACCCCCTCCCTCCCTCTACCACCCTCCCTCCTCCTGTCCCCCTTTCCCCCCCCCTTTCTACCACCCTCCCTCCTTCTACCACCCTCCCTCCTTCTGTCACTCTCCCTCCTTCTATCACCCTCCCCCCTTTTACCACCCTCCCTCCTTCTGTCACTCTCCCCCCCCTTCTGTCCTCTCCCTCCTTCTATCACCCTCCCTCCTTCATCACCCTCCCCCCTTCTTCACCCTCCCTCCTTCCATCCTTCCCTCCTTCCATCCCCCCCCCTCCTTTCCTCCTCCCTAGAGCCACACCCATCAATTACCACATCAACTGGCCGCCCTTTCCCCACCTAAAGGAAAATTGATCGTATGAAGGTTGGAGGAACGTCTTAAGTCAGTTTTAAAACACATCTCTATCGCCTTAGGCTGTAAGTCTATTTTGTTTGTGCTGCATTTGTGACTTAACACTTTTTCTCCCCATCGTCTTTTCACCCCCTGTTTTTCTTCTTCTTGTCCTTGTGTTGAGATTCTTGGAAGTGTGTAAAAGGGAAAGAGATAGATGAAGAGAAAGATAGAATAAAAGAATACGATTAAAAGAACCACACAGTATTATTAATGAAGATAGTAGTAGGAGGAGCAGTAGAAAGCAGTATATAGCAGTAGTATTAGTAGTAGTAGTAGCAGTTGTAGTAGTAGAAAAAAAATATTAAAGAACATAAGAATGGAGGAACACTGCAGCACGTCCTTCTCAAAACCGGGATATCAATTAAAAATTCCCATCGCGTTAAAGTATGCAAATTTTCATTTTGGAAACTTTCCAGTAAGTGATAGTGATGATAGACGTGGCTGGGAGCACAATTTTCCAACCTGTAGTCGTTTTTACAATCAATGTTAAAGTAAGTGACAGAGAAGTATTTTGACAGTGTGAGGCCTGGTCACAGACCGGGCCGCAGGGGCGTTGACCCGGAAATTTTCTCCCCGGTAAACCTCCAGGTAAACATAGATAAAAATTTTCAATATGTCTTCGTTTTAAAGTTATGGGGTTTTAAAAAAGTCTCTTGGCTGACGTTACTTGTTTACCGTCAGTCCAAGGTAAAATCTTCACCCCCAAGGGAATTTCAGTGTGATTACAACGGTGACTATGACTTGTACCTCAGAAAACACAGTCGGAATTATTAATCACCAATTATTTTTACCAACTTATGTGACACTGATAAGTTAATTTGCCATTGAAGATATAAGATAATTAAACAATAATTGTTTTTTTAGTTTTTCTTTGTATTAGCACAAAAAACTTATTCCTGCCGCACTTTGTTTACGTGTTTTATAAGGTTAAATAAATATTACTAAAAAAAAAAATTCCTTTTCCCCCCAGGCTCTGATTCTTTTTTGCACACTGTTTTAGCAGTAGTGGTAGTAGTAGTAGTAGTAGTAGTAGTGGTAGTAATAATGGTGGTGTAATAGTGAGGGGTTTTTTAAAGACTATTATTAGAAGTAATAGTAGTTTGGAGCAGTAGTAGTAATAATAATAATGATAATAATATATATTTTCAAAATACGAAAATAAAAACAGAATTACAAATACACAATACTTCAGATGAACAAACTACAACACTCAATGCAACACAAACAATTCCATACAATGCAGGGCATGAACAAAATTTAAAAAATGAACACAGTACAACTAACACTAATATAGCACACACAAACACAATACCACTAAGTACAACAAACACCAATACAACACACACAACACAATACAACAAAAACCAATACAACACCCCAAAAAAAATGCTACAAAAAACACAAAAGGCCTCAGCGGAAAGACTGGAGCATGAGCATGTGGACCAGAAATGTTGAACCACAGCTCCCTGGGGACATTAACAATGCAGGGCACAGCGGCTGTGCCTTCCCCACAGTGAGTGTGGATGTTGCTCTCGTGTCTCTTGATAATGAGTTATGTACGCTGCCCCAAGTCCCCCAATGGTACCTCAATGGGACTGAGGTAATGAGACGTGGGGGGATTTTGTGTGTGTGTATCCCCTAGTTTACTCACCTAGTTGTAGTTGCGGGGGCGAATCACAACTCCCCCCGCCTCTTCACTGGCCGCTACTAGATCACTTTTCCCCGCTCCTGGCTTTATCATCCCTCTTCTTAAAGCTATGTATGAATCCTGCCCCACATCACTTCCCGACTATTCCACTTCCTGACAACTCTGTGACTGAAGAAATCCTAACTTTCCCTGTGATTCATCTAGTCTTCAATTTCCCAACTTTCCCCCCTTTTGTTGTGTCCCATCTCTGGAACATTCTGTCTCTGTCCACCTTGTCGATTCCTCTCAGTATTTTATATGTTTATCATATTCTCCCTATCTCTCCTGTCCCCCAGTGTCGTCAGGTCGTTTCCCCTTAACCTCTCCTCCTCTTCTTGCAAACCTTTGCACTTTCTCTATTTCCTTACATGCTTCACTAGGTGTGGGTTCCAAACTGGTGCTGCGTACTCCAATATGACCTAACTACAGTGTAACCCTGAATGATTCCTTATTAAGATGTCGGTGCTGTTTTAGGTTTGCTAAACGCCCGTATGCTGCAGCAGTTATTTGGTTGATGTGGCCTCAGGAGATGTGCCTGGTGTTATGCTCCCCCCAAGATCCTTTTTCTTAGTGAGGTTTGTAGTCTCGGGCCCCCTAGACTGTACTCCGTCTGTGGTCTTCGCCCTTCCCCAATTTTTGCGACTTGGGGGGTTGAACTCCGGGAGCCAGTTGCTGGACCAGGCTTGCAGCCTGTCCAGACCCTTTTGGTTCTGCCTGATCTTCGTCCGATTGAATTTTCATCAACTTCACATCTGCAAACAGGGACACTTCGGGTCTATTCCTTCCGTCAGTCGTTCACAAACACCAGAAACAGCACCGGTCCTAGGACTGACCCCTGGGAACCCCACTCGTCACCGGCGACCACCTGAACCCGCCACGGACCATGCCCGCTGCTGTCTTCCTGACAGGTATTCCCTGATCCACTGTAGTCCCTTTCCGTTACCCCTGCCTGGTCCTCCGCCACTAATTCTTGTGTGGAACTTTTCAAACGCCTTCTTACAGTCCAAGAAAATGCAATCTACCCCCCCCTCCCCCATGTCTTACTCGTCACACTGTCACAGAACTTTAGTAGGTTTGTGAAAAGGTTTTCCCATTCCGAAACCTGGGCTGTCGTTGATAAACTCATTCCTTTCTGGTGTTCCACCACTTTTCTCCTGATAATTTTCCCGACCCATACTATACATGTCATGACACTGGTCTGTAGTTTAATGCTTCTTTTCTTTTTTTTTTTAATTTGGACTATTTTGCTGTCTTCCATACTTCAGGTAGTTGCCTTGTTTCGATAGATGTGTTGAAGATTGCTGTTAGTTGTACACATAGCTCCTCTGCTCCCTCTCTCAGGACCCATGGAGAGATGTTATCCCCCCCCCGCCTTTGAGGTATCTAGGTCGCTTAGCAGCCCTTCCCTTTTTCCTCGGTTGTATGTTTTTGTCCCAAAACTTGATGGTGTACCCCCCCTCTCCATCTTTCTGGGGTCCCTTCTTCTCCTCTGTGAACACTTCTTTGAATCTCATGTTGAGTTCCCCACATACTTCCGGGGCATTTTTTTTGGGCCTCCCCCCCTTCCTTCCTCAGCCTGATCACCTGGTCCTTGACTGTTGTTTTCCTCCCGATGTGGCTGTACAACAGCTTTGGGTCAGATTTGGCTTTCGCTGCTATGTCATTCTCTTTGTCTTTGGGCCTCCCCTTTTTACCGTGCATATTCGTTTTGGCTCTACACCCCCTTTTTTCCCGGGTCCTTTGCCTTCTATACTTCTTCCCTTCTCTAGCACACTTGGTTTTGGCCTCCCCCACCTTTGGGTGAACCATGGGCTGTCCCGGCTTTTCGTTGTTTTTGTTACCCTTGGGTACAAACCCTCCTCAGCTTCCTTGCATATTGTTGTCCTATTCCATCATCTCCTTTACTGACTTCCCTGCCAGTTCTTTTTGTATGTGTGTGTGTACTTACTAAATTTTGGTTGCAGGGGTCGATTCATACCCCGGCCCCGCCTCTTCACTGGTTGCTACTAGCTCCACCTCTCCCCTTTTCCATGAGCTTTATCGTACCTCTCCACACACGAAAAAATGAAATATGCGCATGCAAACACACAACCAATACGCTCATTCACAATTAAAAGATCGACTGTTCGGGGTGCAGGAAATCTTAACATTTGGCACAGACTGGCGTGAAAGACTTGATTCACGGGAAAGTCAGGGAAATATTTTTGAGCCCCATGCTAATCAACAAATGGAATGACCTGGATGACGAAGGGCGAAACAGATTCCATAAAGACACCACCACCACCATCGCAATCAACACAACAAATATCAACAACAAAACCATGCACCGCTACCTTCCTCTCCCCCTTCTGCCCCCCTATCCCGGATACACCTGAGCTTCACATGCGCCATCCAGCCAATATACACGGCATGCGGAAAAGGAAACACTCAGGCTGTCACCACGGAATTTGCATGATAAGAGCGAAAATGGCAAGCCCTAGGGAACACCGCCCGAAAACACGGCAGAGTGGTAGCCAAATGACGCTAGACGGACTGGCGACCCAGGATAAGAGGTATGAGATTTTTCCCCGGGGAGAGAGAGAGGAGGAGAGAGAGAGAGAGAGAGAGAGAGAGAGAGAGAGAGAACCCCATCACTATCACATAACGCCCAAAAAACCCAGAGGATCAACGCTTCATTTTGTGTTCTCTCACTCTACAAGATAAGGAAATAGCTGTGAAAGCGGGGAAGTTCCTCTAAGATCAGTCAACGGAGGATCGGCCTCCGTCCCCCCCTTTTAATGACCCAGTAGGGTTTAGCACTTTTTAAAATTTTTTAGGAAAAATGATCCAAGAAACCAACACAGATCAAAATATACAAATACGATTCTCGGCAAGCTTGGCGGGGAGAAATCAGAGCAGAAATTCGCCATAAACCGTCGAACCCTTAAAAACAGTATGAAAATACGGGAACCGCGTACCCCAAAGCAACGGGACTGAGAAATACAGCATGTGTCGTAGCCCTTAAAACCCACAACATCGGGGGAGAAAAACAGCACAAGTCGTGACATCCAAAAAAAAAAAAAAAATAGGAGAAATTGTTATTTCGCTGTCACAAGGACCCTCCGGGTGATTAATTCATCACATAGGGACGCGGGGAAAGGAGGGAAAAACACACAAAGGAAATGAGGCAGATAATTGCCTATAATAAAGGGTTGGAGCATGAAAAATGAACGAAGGAGACAGGGGGAAATAATGAGGGGAAGACTTCTGCTTATGGAATGTCTGATACAAACAAAGAGGACTCCTACAACCAGACTCCAAGGATAACTTATTTCATAAGACCTGAAATGTCTTGTTTCGCGATTAGTGGGGGGGGCCCCTTCACTATGCCGGGGGACCCATACCGGTTCAACGATTTTCATGAAAAAAAAAATAATTTAAAAATTTTATTATTCCATTATCATTATTTATTTATTTATTTACGACTTGTGTACAAAGAATACAATTTTTCGGGGTCTTTAAGATCACACAGGTGTTACGGACACACAAAAAAAAAATAAAAGCTTTTAAAAATATAGTCAAGCTTGACCTTATTTATCAAGGTCCCCCCACTTTACATAGACAATTATACCGGGTCAGTTGTATAGAAATACACTTCAGAAAATACGTAAAAGGAGTATTTCAACATTTATGAAATTTTTAACCATACAAGAATAATAATAAAAATCTTTATTTCTATAAAATACATGTAAAGGTATACAGACCATACTAACCAATGACATTCTATTATATAGAAAGCCGCTTGTTATGCAGTGCATTTCGGGTAAAATTTGGTCAATTTTGTCCCCCGGATGCGACCCTCCAGCTATGGGCTGTATATCTTGTACGTATTTAAAATAAAGAAATTTTTTTTATAAAATTATCAGTAGAAAATTCCCGAATTTTTAAAAACTTTCAATACATGGTTGATTTCAGAGGATTTGCTCTGTGACTCTTTAAGCATTTAAGTTTTTGGTTATTTCCACCCATTGGAACTTGCCAGGTTTCAGGAAAAAAACACAGAAATCCTTCAGACAAGGCTCTTGAAGCAGGAAGTGGACCTAGTTGCTACCAGTGAAGAGGTGAGGGCCAGGGCTGTGACTCGGCCCCCGCAATCACATATGAATACATTTTGGGTTAGTCCACCACTCAACAAACAACCCTGGCTCCTTCAGCACTCTTTGTCAACCGGATTCAGCATTCCAAGATTCCGAAACCAGAAAGATACTAATTATACATTATATTTGAAAACCAAGACAACGTAGTCTGCTCGGGATCCTTCAGCTCAATGGTCAACGAAGTATTCCCTCTGAATAACCTAAAAATTTAAAATTTTCCCCCGGGCAACGCCACCCGCCGGAATATTCAAAAGGTCAGCGCTACTGAGTACCATCTTGTTTCCCGTCAACGAAACACTTCCCAAAAAAAAATCTTACATTTTTTCCTCGCCTCCCTCTCCAGACCTGCCATCAGAAGAAATTTGAAACATCTAAAAGTATAGTCCCACCAACATCCCTACTCTCAAAACATTTGAATACCCTTAAACCCCCCAAGAAAGGAAACAGAACTTTTTTTGTCAGTTCTACACAAACCACTTGACCAGCCGGGTGTGGTGCGTACGTTCGATTCCGTGCGGCCGGCAGTAACAACCTGGTTGATCAGCCCCGGGGGGCCTGATCATGGACCGGGTCAGGGGGGTGTTGCCCCCGGGTCCCCCTCCAGGAAACGGGATTACTCCATTGAATCACAATCCCCTCTCTCCAACACTGAACGGGACTACTAACATTAAATCCTACGATAGAGAACCTTCATTATATTTTGTGTCGCTTTAAACATACACTGCAGTAAACTCCACTTACCTAACTCCCTACCCAGAGTGGAATAGGCCTCAAATTTTCCCCCCTTTCCCCTATTATTTACTCTATATCCCTTACCCCACGCCATTTTTTTCCCCAATCCCCCCTTTCCCTAACCCCGTCATAAATTTTTGAATAACATGGTCAAAAAATTACCATCATAGAAATGTGTCTGTCAGCAGAAAATAAATAAGTTTGTCGTAGGTTACACAAAAAACTTTTTGAATTCAAAAGTTTGAAATTGTTCTCTGTTACAGACTAACTTGTATTAAGATTCCTGACACCACCTACAGTAATTAAGTTTTATTTAGTTTCATCGATAATCCTAGATATTTTTTTATAGTGACGAGGGCACACAAGAGTCACTGGTATACAGGAATTAATTTGGGTATAAGATAAATTTTTCCCCTTTCCACCCATTACTTGGTCACAAAAGAAGATTCATGACTTGGTAAGAAGTAGGTTTACCCAGGTGTATGTTCCACACATACATTACATAAATTATCATACATGGCAGCATATGTATAGATTACCTAGAATAGCCCAAAAAGTCAGTCAAGGTGACCTATATGGTATATAGTAGTTTAATTGTTTCAGCTATCCCTTTTATCCCTTTTAATGTACTTATAAAATAGATATTATTATTAGGGGGGTCCTTAGTAAGTAAGTTTATTCAGGTATACACAAATACAGTTACATAGATTATCATACATAAGCATATGTGTAAAAACCTAGGATAACCCAAAAAAGCGACAGAGTGACTTATTTCCATTGGGGTCCATTTTTTCCCTTTCCCTTTAGCTGCTCAAAGTATCTTTAGGTTTTTGCTAGTTTAAACCTGCATAGTTTACCAGTGTATGCCTATCAGTATTGTGTGCTTTGAACTATTGTATAGCTGTATTTTTTTTCAATAAAACCACAGGAAGTGACAGTGGTGAGATGTATTACAGGATTTAATGTCATTTATTTTATTTTTCGTCAGATTTCATACTTTTTTTGTAGAGTCAAATTGATAGATTATTTTAGGAAAACTTTTGGGAGAAATTTTGGCAAAAAAAAAATTTAAATTTAAAAAATAAAATAAGAAAAATTTGATTTGGCAACACGTATCTTACAGATAAAGATACGGTCAGGGTTTTTGGAAAATCCCACGAATATTAAATGTCATCGGGCATCCCCGTTGAACGCACCGCCCGTCGATCAGCGAAGCTAAGTAACTTTGGGTTTTTTAGTATTTGGGATGGGTGACCGAGGGGGAAACCCCAAATACTTTTTTAAAAATAATAATAATAATAATAATAATAATAATAATAATAATAATAATAATAATATCTTAATACAAGTACATGTACAAGGTATACAGGCCTAGCTGACATCAATGACCTACTATATAGAAAGTCCCTTGTTATGCAGAGCATTCCAGTGACCTAAGGCAACCTTTAGTAAGTAAGTAAGTAAGTAAGTTTATTCAGGATACACAAATACATTTACATAGATTATCATAAAAGAAATTGTGGGGGAAAACCTAGGAAAACCCCAAAAAAAGTCAGACAAGTGACTTATTTCCATTGGGGTCCTTTTTATACTTAATTTTTACATTGTAGGATATATATGTCATTATATTATAAAGGATATATGTATACTAAATAAGGTAAAAAGAGTTATTTACATATACATGTGTGTTAACAAAAAAATAAAAAATCATTCTCCTCCTTTTGTCGCTACATTCATTAGGTACTTTTGGTTCTCTTCTTGAACTGGCTCTCTATGACTGCCTTTGACAGGGCGGCAGTCTGTTCCATTCCTTTATTGCTGTAAAAAAAGGTGTTTGAAGCCTGGCCACTGATTGGGGTACTAAAAAGTTGTGCTCTCCCCCCCTAGTACTATGACTGTTTTGGGTTCCCAGCCTTGAAAGGGAAAGATATTCGGGACACTGTTTGTGACAATTTTATAAATTGATTTAATTTGTTTTTTTACTCTGTCTTCAATATTCAGCATATCCAATTGTTTAATTCATCCTGGCCTACATGCTCTTTGGTCCCAGGCCCAGGATGAATCTTCCATTTTTTGGGGGGGTTTTTGCAGTTTATCTTTCAGTTTTTTTTTCAAGGCAGAGTACCATGAAGAGAAAAACGTAGTCCATAACGTATAAATGTAGACATGAGTCCCGAGCCTCAGTAGGTGACACTGTGCTTGTCTGTGGGGAACTTCAGTCTGGCTTTCCCTTTCTTTCACATTTTTCCCCTATAAATTCTCCTGACATGCATGGGTAAAAGGGGTTTTAGATATTTTACTGAGGAAACTGAAGTGATGGATTCCCCCCCTTACACCGGACATTAAAATTATTTACCCTGCTCAGTTTATATTTGTCCAAAATAGGTTTGTTTTCCTAGATGTAACGATGTTTGTTGTCTACTAACCATTTGCTGCAGGACTCCCGTTCCAGTGTTAATACATTAGATATATCTTGTGGGTCTTTACCTGACACTAACAGAGCACTGTCATCCCCTACAGTAGGAGTTTGCACTTGACACTGATGGGGTATCATTTAAAACACAGGAATTGGACCCAGAAATACCTTGGGGAACCCACATGCTATCGGCAGTGGTTCTGATTCCTTTTGTTGATTTCGACAATTTGTTTCCTGTTTAAGATGGACTTAAACCAGTCTGTGGAACCTATGCCGATAGCTTGAAAATTTTTTACATAATATATTGTGTTGACAGTATCGAAGGCCTTTTGCAAGTCTAAAGTTACCATTCCTAGAGGTTCCCCATAGACATTTCAGTTCTCTTAATCCATCAGATTAATTAGGGGGGTGTCGGTTGAGTAAGATCTCCCAAAGCCTGATTGGTAACTATGAAGAATGTTGTTGTCACTAAGATATTTAACTTTGACAGACACCGCCCTCTCTAAATTTTTGGGTATTACACTGAGAAAAAAGGCCTATAGTTGCTGACATCAGACCCTATTTTCTTGAAAATGGGAAAAACTCTGGCCTCCTTGAACCCATCTGGATGTATTATGGTGATGGAAAATTTATTTTGTGAGCAATGGGGATTGCCAGTTCAGAGGGACCATCTTTTGGAAAAACGGGGTGTTATCTGGGCCGGTGCTCTTAATTGGGAACCCTTGTTCTTTTTGCAGAAGTCATGAGATAAAACTAGTTGACAACTTTTTGGGTTACTCCCTTTTTTGGTATAGTATGTTTAAATTTATCAGAGTCTGTGTTAAAGGTATTTTGGTTAATTTTCTTACTAGTGTTGATCGACAAATATGAATTAAAAAAATTTGCCACTTTAGTTGTTTCTGGTACCTGTTATCGACATTTAGAACTATGTTAGATCTATCTACGGGTTTATGGCTATACCCCAACTATTTTAGTTGTTGCCAAGCTTTCTAGGGTTATTCTTGTACTCTTCGATCTTTGAGCAATAGTGTCTTGCCTTTGCGTTTTTAAGCCTCTGCCTCTGTTCCTCACCCTTTAAATTCATTTAGTGCTGCAAATCCTTTTCTGCCAAATCTTTTTTTCAACTGGGCTCTGAATTTCATATTATCTAATATCCGAGTCATCCCGGGTTCAGTTCTTCGAAACCTAACCCTTTTAAATGGGTATTATCAAGGATGGCAGGAACATTGTTTTAAATTTTTTGCAGGCTCATTTACGTCCGTAACTTGTTATCACTGACCAGTCGGTGTGAGCATATTTACCAGTGTTTTTTTTTAGTTTCTAGTTTACCCAACTTTTATTGTCTTGTGTAGGCCTATCCGTTCCCCAGTGTTTTCCTGGTACAGTAAATGATGAAATGATCACTAAGACCTGTGGTAATGACCCTGACACTAATGTTCTCAGGGCGGTTCAAAGTATGTGGTAATTAGGGGGGCTGAAACTGTGTGATCCGGGTTGGTGTATTAATTGTTGCGGGAACTATTTAAATCCAGAATTTTTCTTATATTTTTACATAGCCGTTATTTTGCTGTTGAAAAAAGATGTTGAAGTCTCCCAATATTACTGTCTCGTCATTGCTGCGTCCTGACAAGACTCTCGAAAAATCCTCTAAGAACTGGTCATGGGTGGGAGGGCGATAACTGTTCCTACTAAGATGGGTTTGGTCTTGGGTAGCAACACTTCAAACCATAGAATTCAGTTATTGTCATTTAAATCAGGTCTTGGGTTATAGGGTCGTTCTTTATGTAGGCACATACCCCCCCACCTTTTCTATTCCCATCTAAGCGTTTTTTATTGTAACCTTCTATTTTGACCCCGTCGTCAGTCACCGTATCATCCCAAACCCGGATTTCGAGATGGAAAAACTGCCGCCTAGTTCTGTTAGCTAGAACCTAATTTTGCCAATTTTGGAAGAAGTGATCTTGCGTTGACATGAATAAAGTGAAGGCCTGTTTTCCTAAGACAATCATAATCATCACATTTGTATCTGTGGTTCGATTCTCGGCAAAGGGGGAAAACATTGGGCGTGTTTCCTTACACCTGTTGTCCTGTTCACCCAGCAAGGAAGTAGGACCGGGGATTAATCGACTGGGTGGGTCGCATCCCGGGGGGCAAGACTGAGGGTCTAATGAAATAAGACAGTGCCTAAACCCCCCGGAGTTAAAAAAAAAGAACAATATTTTATTAATTTATCTCTAGTTTTATCGCCCTCCCAAAAAAAGAAGTTGGTAAATTTTTTTCAAAAAAAAATATTTTGATATGCAGCCGCCCATAAATGCAAAAAAATTTGTCTTCGGATTTTTTTAGGGGGGTTTTAAAAAAATTATTGTATTTTTAATGTTTACTGTGAAAAACTTCTCATTAGTAAGTAAGTTGATTCAGGTAAACACAAATACAGTTACATAGATTATCATACATAGGAGCATAGGGTGGTCAGCAAAAGGTCAGTAACACTTTCAGAAATTTAAAGAAAACGAGAGTAGGCCAATGACTTTTTAGCAAATTTGCCTACTAGGCAATTGACCCAAAATTTTTACATTAAAGATATGAAAGGATTGTCGTTCTACAATTCTTCTGTAGTATCCCCAAAATCATAATAACATTTTTCTGGTAGTGGTCGATCAGAGAGAACGTTATATAATAATCATCAGTGTAATCCCCCCTCACCTCAATATTATGTTTTTTTTAGTGTATGATAATAATAATTTCTTTATTTCTACAAGTACATGCACAATGTATACAAATAGCTGACATAAATGACATACTACTTTTGAAAGACGCTTGTTATGCTGGCATTTCGGGCAAATTAGGTCAATTTTGTCCGGATGGCCCACACCAGTCTACTAACACCCCGGTACCCATTTTATACTGATGGGTGAACATAGACAACCCGGGGTGGAACACGTCCACTGTTTCCCAACCCCTTTGCCGGGGAAACGAACCTTAACCCCCGCCGTGTGAAGGAGGCTTTTTCAACCAGGCCACGGGTCCCAAAGTATTGATGCATCGGCCGGGAATCGAACCTGGGGTATAACAAATTTTTCGGATTTTTAACCCGGGGGGTTACCCCCAAAGGGAACCCAAGAAAAGCAGTGCGTCATCGAGGGGCTGTCTCTTTTCCCTTGTTGTCCCAATCTTGTCCCCCAGGATGCGACCCACACCAGTCGACTAACACCCAGGTACCTACTTTGGGTGAAAGGGGAATGGGGTGGGAAAAACTCCCCAAAGTTTCCACCCTTGCCGGGGATCAACCCCGGACACTCAGCTTGTGAAGAATTGTTACCTACCAGGCCACGGGCTACAATGGCCTGGTAGGTAACCCAGGAAGTGTAATGACAAGGTTTTATTGGGTTACCCCAGTTTACAAAACCCGGGAATGAAATTTTAAAAACCCAACCATATGGTGCCCCGGGGCCCTGGGGGAAAAAGCTCCTTTTTTTTACAGGGGGTGGCCCGGGTTCATTCCCCTTGAAGGGGGAAACATCGGATGTTTTTTTCACCGGTTTTTCATGTTCATCCATCAGAAAAATGGGTACCTGGGCCCAGTCGACTGGTGGGGGTTTCCATCCGGGGGGACAAATTGACCAAATTTTGCCCAAAAATGCTCTACATAAATGGGGCTTTCTATATAGTAGTATGTCTTGATGTCAGCTATGGTCTGTATACCTTATACTTGTAGTAAAAAAAGACATTATTATTATTATTATTAAATTAAATTTAAACCCGAGAAAACCCGGATCAAATCATGAGCCGGGTTTAGGGGATGTCTCTTAAACACCAAATCCCCTAGTTCTCCTACATTTAAATATATACATGAAGATAGTCGACTATTTTTGGGTTTTGTATCATGGGGGGTAGCACTAAAAAAAAAAGGGGGGGGGATTTCAATGGAAATAAGGCACTCGGCTTTGCTTTTTTGGGATTACCCTGATTCACAATAATCGGGATAGTCCGGATAAAATTATTGTTAGAGGGGGTCGTTTTTAACACCCCCCCCGGGATGGATTGGAAAAGGGGTTTGCTTGTGTCGAGGGACTAGCCAGACTTCTCCCCTCTCTCTCTCTCTCTCTTTTTTTTTTTTTTTTTTTTTTTTTAAAAAAGTTTACTGCAAGTTTTTTTTAATAATCGACAACACTCATATATTTTTGTTCTTCGTGGTTGACTTGGTGTGGCCTCACCGTCACAGCTTCTGCCCATCCACTGCCATCCACCTTCCTCAGAGCCTGGAACATTAAATAATAGTAGTAGTAGTAGTGGTAGTAGTAGTTGTTGATGTTATTGTATTATTATTATTGTTATTCGTGGGGGGGTGATAAATCCAAAAAAAGGGGGGATAACTAAAAGGGTTTTATCTGAAAAGGGAAAGGGTAGCTCCAATTTCTTGGATCAAGAGACTGTTGCAACCACCATCATGGTATTGTCTCTTGCATTAAGTAAGATGACAAAATTTTTACATCTAAAAGTTTCTCTCTCTCTCTCTCTCTCTCTCTCTCTCTCTCTCTCTCTCTCTCTCTCTCTCTCTCTCTTCTTTTCTCTCTCACTCTTTTATCTCCTTTTATTTTCACTACGGGGAAATGGGGAAAATACCCACCTGTTTTTCCCATAACACTCCCACATATCTCTTAAATATAATTTACTCCCGATTGTGTAAGTTCATATGTATGAGTGCTTTGATGACGTGTATATAAGTATGAACTTTAACATATTAAAAATGTTCCTGTATACGTGGATTTGTATGTATGCCCTTGTATTTTGTGCGTTCGTGTGTCATTCCTGTATTTGTGGTATGTGTGTTCAAAGGTTTGGGGGGTTTACATGAATGTGTACTTTAATTTTTTACTCACCTAGTTGTGGTTGCAGGGGTCGATTCCCTAGCTCCTTTGGGCCCCCCCCCTTTACTGGTCGCTCTTTTATGTGTGTGTGTGTGTGTGTGTGTGTGTGTGTACTCATCTAGTTGTGGTTGCAGGGGTCGAGTCACAGCTCCTGGCCCCCTCTTCACTGGCCGCTACAAGTCACTTTTCTTATAAGCAGAATTTTTTGAAATACAATATAAACTTAGGGTCTCACCTTCCTAAGTCTGCCGTCACTCCCAGCCCCCTATTTATCAATAATTACTTGGTGATGGGAACCCAGCTCTACCCGAAATAAAACTTTTTGCACGAGGCCCAATGAATCGAAAGTTGTCCCTTTCACTCTCTCTCTGTATGTAAAGTAATGTTGCAAATGATGCTTTTTCTTAGTGTGGACTTATAATTTACCTTTTTATGAAAGACACGCCGGCACTTACCTTAGCACTAACACTATAGCCCCGTAGCTACTAAACAAAAGCTGAATTCGTGAAAGTATCTTCGTGTCATCCCAAAGTCTCCCGGTTCGTGGAGACATGGTGATGGAAGGAGACCCTGATGGGGGATACTTTAGTGTCGGGGGGTAGCTTTGCTGGGTCAGGCAGTCTGTGATAGACTCCGGGGGGCCCCTCGGGTTTACGGGAGGTACCAGCTGGTACATCAAGTGGTTGTCCACGTAGGGGAAGGTCCGGCAGAGCCCGAACAGCAGTTAAGTCCCTGAGGGATTAACAACCCAAATCAGCAACCCCCTAGCCAACAAATCCCAGACTATTCAACATAT
The DNA here is from genome assembly GCA_009830355.1 of Cherax destructor. Classification (NCBI taxonomy): domain Eukaryota; kingdom Metazoa; phylum Arthropoda; class Malacostraca; order Decapoda; family Parastacidae; genus Cherax; species Cherax destructor. Next base: position 1,427 of record WNWK01041247.1, on the reverse strand, counting down.
TCAAAAGATATCAGAAACACTGCTGGGATAAGTGAAGAAAGTTTTAAAGGGGAAACTGAACAAGTATCTTCACCAGGCGCCAGATAAACCCGGTTGTGAGGGATATGGGGATCGGGAGGGCCACCCCCAGCAACATCCTGATTGACCAGGCAAGGTCAACCGGGCTGCTCTCTTTGTAAATCAATGGGAAAAGCTTACTCCTGTTGACGCACTTTCATCACCGGATATATGCACTAATTTTGACACATTGTAACATGTTATTTTTGGGAATTTATTTTTTATAAACCCCCAATTTAATGTGTTTAGTCGTTTAAATTAAAAAAAAATAACACAAAATATTCAGATCATTAGAAACCAGTTACTTAACTTTTTAAATTGGACCAGTGGGTAAAATTTTTAAATGCAAAAGCAAGGTTTTTAAGATCAAAAAGGCATCTCGGGTTCATATCATCTAAATTTAAGACTCGAAAAATCCACATTTTTTAGGGGATTCAGTGATTTCTTGGGTCAGGTGACACAGTGTGCCGCTATCTTCAACTTTCTTCCCCTTTAAATTTATTAACAAAAACACATATTTACCATCCCCCCCCTTCCCACTTATAGCGTCGTTTGACCTGCGCTGGTAGTAGTATTTTAGTAATGTGTAAAATAAAAAGTAGTAGTAATAATAGTAATGGTTTGGGAGTAACAGTAGTAGTAGTAATGAATGGGAGTAGTAATGGTAGTGGTAATAGTAGTATTGTAATAGCAATTTGTAGTAAGGGGGGGTAATTTGTAGTAAGTAGTAATTAACAAAGTAGAAACAGTGGGAGTAGTAATATTAGCAATAGTAGTAGTAATGGGAAACCCGTAGTAGTAATAGTGGAAATAGAAACAGTAGCAGTAGCAATAGTAGTAGTAGTAGTAAAAGTAGTAGTAATAGCATTAGTAGTAAAAGGTAGTAGTAATGTAATAGCAGTAATAGTAATAGCAGTAATAGTATTTTTAATGGTGGGAACAGAGTAGGTAATTTGTATTAATAGTAGCAGTAATAGTAAAAAAACAGTAGCAGTAGTAATAGTAGCAATAGTAGTAGCAGAAGTAGTAGTAGGGGAAAGACCGGTCAAGTCAAAACCCAAAAGCCAAAAAAGTTTCGTTTTTATGTGGGGTTATTGTTAGGGGGCGAAACTAGAGGGGGGAAATTTAAATTTTAGGTGGCCAAGTAGTAAAACGAGGTGAGATACCATGTTTTGGGTTTTTAGTAGACGTAGTCCAGGTACCAGTTTGGCACCAGCCCGGGGGGTGAGTGACTGGTGTAAAGGGGAAGAAACGACCCCGTCCAAACTGTCACGGGGAAACACCACAACCACTCCGATGTTGTCCAGACCTTTCCTGCAACCAGTCACCATTATAATGTTGTCCAGACACTTTCCTGCAACCAGTCACTC
>WNWK01041246.1:0-16545 GCA_009830355.1 Cherax destructor | reverse complement strand
TTAGATTTTCACACTTTAAATAGAATTTTTCTGGTTGAAATTATGGAAGTAAGAAAATTTTATGATTTTCTTTAGGAAGCTTACTTATAGGTATATTTTATCTAAAAAAATAGTTTTTCAGAAAATCCTTGAAAATGCCTTAAATCGTCAAAAAATGCAATAAAATCAAGTTTTATAGCATTTTTGAATATTTATTAATTATTTACATATTTTTAAAAAATCCGATTAAAAATCTATAAAAATCAATATTTTTAAAGAATATTTCATATTATTTTCGAAATATACATGAAACATTAAAAAGCTCGGAAAAATGTGCTAAAATCGTATTTTATTGCATATTTCGACGTTTTAGACCGGTTTGAGTGATTTTCTGGCAAAACTCATTTTTCAGCTAAAATACTTTGATTTTCACACTTTTAAATAGAATTTCTACTGCAATTGAAATTTATGGGAAAAGTAAGCAAAATTTTATGATTTTCTTTTGAGAAGCTTACTCATAGGTATATTTTATCTAAAAAAATAGTTTTTCATAAAATCCTTGAAAATGCCTTAAATCGTCAAAAAATGCAATAAAATCAAGTTTTATAGCATTTTTGAATATTTATTAATTATTTACATATTTTTAAAAAATCCCATTTCAAATCTATAAAAATCAATATATTTATAGAAGAATATGCTAAAATCGTATTTTATTGCATATTTCGACGTTTTAGAGCGGTTTGAGTGCTTCACTGGCAAAACTCATTTTTCAGCTAAAATACTTAGATTTTCACACTTTTAAAATACGATTTTAGCACATTTTTCTGAGCTTTTTAATGTTTTATGTATTTCTCGAAAATAATATGAAATATTCTATAAAAATATTCATTTATATAGATTTTTAATGGGATTTTTTAAAAATATGTAAATAATTAATAAATATTCAAAAATGCTGTAAAACTTGATTTTATTGCATTTTTTGACGATTTAAGGCATTTTTACGCAATTTCATAAAAAATATTTAAAAGTATTTTAGCTGAAAAATGAGTTTTGCCAGAAAATCACTCAAACCGCTCTAAACGTCGAAATATGCAATAAAATACGATTTTAGCACATTTTTCTGAGCTTTTTAATGTTTCATGTATATTTCGAAAATAATATGAAATATTCTATAAATATATTGATTTTTATAGATTTTTAATGGGATTTTTTAAAAATATGTAAATAATTAATAAATATTCAAAAATACCATAAAACTTGATTTTATTGCATTTTTTGATGATTCAAGGCATTTTTACGCAATTTCATAAAAAATATTTTTTTAGATAAAATATACCTATAAGTAAGCTTCCTAAAAGAAATTCATAAAATTTTGCTTAATTTTCCCATAAATTTCAATTGCAGATTTTTAATGTTTCATGTATTTTTCGAAAATAATATGAAATATTCTATAAAAATATTGATTTTTATAGATTTTAAATGGGATTTTTTAAAATATGTAAATAATTAATAAATATTCAAAATGCTATAAAACTTGATTTTACTGCATTTTTGACGATTTAAGGCATTTTCAAGGATTTTCTGAAAAACTAGTTTTCTGATAAAATATACCTATAAGTAAGGTTCCTAAAAGAAAATCATAAAATTTGCTTACTTTTCCCATAAATTTAAATTTGCAGTAGAAATTTATTTAAAAGTGTGAAAATCAAAGTTTTTTAGCTGAAAATGAGTTTTGAGAAAAGCACTCAAACCGCTCTAAAACGTTGAAATATGTAATAAAATACATTTTAGCACATTTTTCTGACTTTTATGTTTCATGTATTTCTAAAATAATATGAAATATTCTATAAAATATTCATTTTTGTAGATTTCTAATGGGATTTTAAAAATGTAAAAATTAATAAATATTCATAAATGCTGTAAAACTTGATTTTATTGCATTTTTGACGATTTAAGGCATTTTCAGATTTTCTGAAAACTGTTTTCTAGATAAAATATACCTATAATAAGGTTCCTAAAAGTAAATCATAAAATTTTGCTTCTTTCCCATAAATTTCAATTGCGTAGAAATTTATTTAAAAGTGTGAAAATCTAAGTATTTTAGCTGAAAAATGAGTTTTGCCAAACCTCAAACCGCTCTAAAACGTCGAAATATGCAATAAAATACGATTTTAGCACATTTTTCTGATCTTTTTAATGTTTCATGTATATTTCGAAAATAATATGAAATATTCTATAAAAATATTGATTTTTATAGATTTTTAATGGGATTTTTAAAAATATGTAAATAATTAATAAATATTCAAAAATGCTATAAAACTTGATTTTATTGCATTTTTTGACGATTTAAGGCATTTTCAAGGATTTTCTGAAAAACTATTTCCTAAAAGAAAATCATAAAATTTTGCTTACTTTTCCCATAAATTTCAATTGCAGTAGAAATTCTATTTAAAAGTGTGAAAATCTAAGTATTTAGTGAAAATGTGTTTTGCCAGAAAAGCATAACCTCTAAAACGTCGAAATATGCAATAAAATACGATTTTAGCACATTTTCTGAGCTTTTAATGTTTCATGTAAATTTCGAAAATAATATGAAATATTCTATAAAATATTGATTTTTATAGATTTTTAATATGATTTTTAAAATATGTAAATAATTAATAAATATTCAAAATACTATAAAACTTGTTTATTGCATTTTGATGATTCAAGGCATTTTCACGCAATTTCTAAAAACTATTTTTAGATAAATATACCTATAGTAAGTTTCACAGAAAATCATAAAATTTGCTTACTTTTCCATAAATTTCATTGCAGTAAATTCTATTTAAAGTGTGAAAATCTAGTTTTGCTGAAAATGAGTTTGCAGCACTCAAATCTAAAACGTCAAATATAATAAATACGATTTTAGTTTCTGAGCTTTAAGTTTCTTATTTTGAAATAATATAATATTCTATAAAATTTATTTTATAGATTTCTAAGGGATTTTAAAAAATGTAAATAATTAATAAATATTCAAAATGCTGTAAAACTGATTTTTTCATTTTTGACGATTTAAGGCATTTTCAAGATTTTCTGAAAAACTAGTTTTCTAGATAAAATATACCTATAAGTAAGGTTCTAAAGAAAATCATAAAATTTTGTTACTTTTCCATAAATTTCAATTGCAGTAGAAATTCTATTTAAAGTGTGAAAATCTAAGTATTTTAGCTGAAAAATGAGTTTGCCAGAAAAGCACTCAAACCGCTCTAAACGTCGAAATATGCAATAAAATACGATTTTAGCATTTTCTGATCTTTTAATGTTTCATGTATATTTCGAAAATAATATGAAATATTCTATAAAAATATTGATTTTTATAGATTTTTAATGGATTTTTAAAAATATGTAAATAATTAATAAATATTTAAAAATGCTATAAAACTGATTTTATTGCATTTTTGACATTTAAGGCATTTTCAAGGATTTTATGAAACTATTTTTAGATAAATAACTATGTAATTCTCAAAAGAAAATCATAAATTTGCTTACTTTTCCCATAAATTTCAATTGCAGTAGAAATTCTATTTAAAAGTGTGAAAATCTAAGTATTTTAGCTGAAAAATGTGTTTTGCCAGAAAAGCACTCAAACCGCTCTAAAACGTCGAAATATGCAATAAAATCGATTTGCACATTTTTCTGAGCTTTTAATGTTTCATATATTTCGAAAATAATATGAAATATTCTATAAAAATATTGATTTTATAGATTTTAATATGATTTTTAAAAATATGTAAATAATTAATAAATATTCAAAATACTATAAAACTTGATTTTATTGCATTTTTGATGATTCAGGCATTTCCGCAATTTCATAAAACTATTTTTTTAGATAAAATATACCTATGAGTAAGCTTCTACAAGAAAATCATAAAATTTGCTTTTTCCCATAAATTTCAATTGCAGTAAAATTCTATTTAAAGTGTGAAAATCTAAGTATTTTAGCTGAAAATGAGTTTGCAAGCACTCAAACCGCTCTAAACGTCAAATATGCAATAAATACGATTTTAGCACATTTTCTGAGCTTTTAATGTTTCATGTATTTCTCGAAAATAATATGAAATATTCTATAAAATATTCATTTATAGATTTCTAATGGATTTTTAAAAAATGTAAATAATTAATAAATATTCAAAATGTTAAAACTTGATTTTATTGCATTTTTGACGATTTAAGGCATTTTCAAGTTTTCTGAAAACTAGTTTCTAGATAAAATATACCTATAAGTAAGGTTCTAAAGAAAATCATAAAATTTTGCTTACTTTTCCCATAAATTTCAATGCAGTAGAAATTCTATTTAAAGTGTGAAAATCTAGTATTTTAGCTGAAAGATGAGTTTTCCAGAAAAGCACTCAAACGCTCTAAAACGTCGAAATATGCAATAAAATACGATTTTAGCACATTTTCTGATCTTTTAATGTTTCATGTATATTTCGAAAATAATATGAAATATTCCTATAAAAATATTGATTTTTATAGATTTTAATGGGATTTTTTAAAAATATGTAAATAATTAATAAATATTCAAAATGCTATAAAACTTGATTTTATTGCATTTTGACGATTTAAGGCATTTCAGGATTTTCTGAAAAACTATTTTTAGATAAATATACCTATAAGTAAGCTTCTAAAATAAAATCATAAAATTTTCTTACTTTTCCCATAAATTTCAATGCAGTAGAAATTTATTTAAAGTGTGAAAATCTAAGTATTTTAGCTGAAAAATGAGTTTTGCCAGAAAAGCTTAAACCGCTCTAAAACGTCGAAATATGCAATAAAATACGATTTTAGCACATTCTTCTGAGATTTTTAATGTTTCATGTATTTTTCGAAAATAATATGAAATATTCTATAAAAATATTGATTTTTATAGATTTTAAATGGGATTTTTTTAAAATATGTAAATAATTAATAAATATTCAAAAATGCTATAAAACTTGATTTTACTGCATTTTTTGACGATTTAAGGCATTTTCAAGGATTTTCTGAAAAACTAGTTTTCTAGATAAAATATACCTATAAGTAAGGTTCCTAAAAGAAAATCATAAAATTTTGCTTACTTTTCCCATAAATTTCAATTGCAGTAGAAATTCTATTTAAAAGTGTGAAAATCAAAGTATTTTAGCTGAAAAATGAGTTTTGCGAGAAAAGCACTCAAACCGCTCTAAAACGTTGAAATATGTAATAAAATACGATTTTAGCACATTTTTCTGAGCTTTTTAATGTTTCATGTATTTCTCGAAAATAATATGAAATATTCTATAAAAATATTCATTTTTATAGATTTCTAATGGGATTTTTTTAAAAAATGTAAATAATTAATAAATATTCATAAATGCTGTAAAACTTGATTTTATTGCATTTTTTGACGATTTAAGGCATTTTCAAGGATTTTCTGAAAAACTAGTTTTCTAGATAAAATATACCTATAAGTAAGGTTCCTAAAGTAAATCATAAAATTTTGCTTACTTTTCCATAAATTTCAATTGCAGTAGAAATTCTATTTAAAAGTGTGAAAATCTAAGTATTTTAGCTGAAAATGAGTTTTGCAGAAAAGCACTCAAACCGCTCTAAACGTCGAAATATGCAATAAAATACGATTTTAGCACATTTTTCTGATCTTTTAATGTTTCATGTATATTTCGAAATAATATGAAATATTCTATAAAAATATTGATTTTTATAGATTTTTAATGGATTTTTTAAAATATGTAAATAATTAATAAATATTCAAAATGCTATAAAACTTGATTTTATTGCATTTTTGAGATTTAAGGCATTTTCAAGGATTTTCTGAAAACTAGTTTTCTAGATAAAAATATACCTATAAGTAAGCTTCCTAAAAGAAAATCATAAAATTTTGCTTACTTTTCCCATAAATTTCAATTGCAGTAGAAATTCTATTTAAAAGTGTGAAAACCTAAGTATTTTAGCTGAAAAATGAGTTTGCCAGAAAATCACTCAAACCGCTCTAAAACGTCGAAATATGCAATAAATACGATTTTAGACATTTTCTGAGCTTTTACTGTTTCATGTATATTTCGAAAATAATATGAAATATTCTATAAATATATTGATTTTTATAGATTTTTAATGGGATTTTTTAAAAATATGTAAATAATAATTAAATATTCAAAAATACCATAAAACTTGATTTTATTGCATTTTTTGATGATTCAAGGCATTTTCAGATTTCATAAAAACTATTTTTTAGATAAAATATACCTATAAGTAAAATTTTGCTCCTCAAAGAAATTCTATTTAAAAGTGTGAAAATCTAAGTATTTTAGCTGAAAATGAGTTTGCCAGAAAAGCACTCAAACCGCTCTAAAACGTCGAAATATGCAATAAAATACGATTTTAGCATATTTTTTTCTTATAAAAATATTGATTTTTATAGATTTGAAATGTGATTTTTTAAAATATGTAAATAATTAATAAATATTCAAAAATGCATAAAACTTGATTTTATTGCATTTTTGACGATTAAGGCATTTCAAGATTTTATGAAAAACTATTTTTAGATAAAATATACCTATGAGACTTAAGAAATCATAAAATTTTGCTTACTTTTCCATAAATCAATTGCAGTAGAAATTCTATTTAAAGTGTGAAAATCTAAGTATTTTAGCTGAAAATGAGTTTTGCCAGAAAATCACTCAAACCGCTCTAAAACGTCGAAATATGCAATAAAATATGATTTTAGCACATTATTTACATATTTTTAAAAATCCCATTAAAATCTATAAAAATCAATTTTTATAGAATATTTCATATTATTTTCGAAATATACATGAAACATTAAAGCCAGAAAATTGCTAAAATCGATTTTATTGTATATTTCGACGTTTTAGAGTTTTGAGGATTTTTCAGCTAAAATACTTAGATTTTCACATTTAAATAAATTTACTGCAATTGAGAATTTATGGAAAAGTAAGCAAAATTTTATGATTTTCTTTTAAAGTTATCTAAGTATATTTATTTTAAAAAATAGTTTCAGAAAATCCTGAAATGCCTATATTTGCAGAAAAATGCAATAAAACTCAAGTTTATAGCAATTTTGAATATTTATAATTATTTACATATTTTTAAAAAATCCATTAAAAATCTATAAAAATCAATATTTTTATAGAATATTTCATATTATTTTCGAAAATACATGAAACATTAAAAGCTCAGAAAAATGTGCTAAAATCGTATTTATTGCATATTTCGACGTTTTAGAGCGGTTTGAGTGCTTTTCTGGAAAACTATTCAGCTAAAATACTTAGATTTTCACTTTAAATAGAATTTCTATGCAATTGAAATTTATGGGAAAAGTAAGCAAAATTTTATGATTTTCTTTAGAGAAGCTTACTTCATAGGTATATTTTATCTAAAAAATAGTTTTTCAGAAATCCTTGAAAATGCCTTAATCGTCAAAAATGCAATAAAATCAAGTTTTATAGCATTTTTTGAATATTTATTAATTATTTACATATTTTTAAAAATCCCATTAAAATCTATAAAAATCAATATTTTTATAGAATATTTATATTATTTCGAAAATACATAAACATTAAAAGCTCAGAAAATGTGCAAAATCGTATTTTATTGCATATTTCGACGTTTTAGAGCGGTTTGAGTGCTTTTCTGAAAACTCATTTTTCAGCTAAAATACTTAGATTTTCACACTTTAAATAGAATTTCACTGCAATTGAAATTTATGGGAAAGTAAGCAAAATTTTATGATTTTCTTTAGAAGCTTACTCATAGGTATATTTTATCTAAAAATAGTTTTTCAGAAAATCCTTGAAAATGCCTTAATGTCAAAAATGCAATAAAATCAAGTTTTATAGCATTTTTGAATATTTATTAATTATTTACATATTTTTAAAAATCCATTAAAAATCTATAAAAATCAATATTTTTATAGAATATTTCATATTATTTTCGAAAATACATGAAACATTAAAAGCTCAGAAAATATGCTAAAATCGATTTTATGCATATTTCGACGTTTTAGAGCGGTTTGATGCTTTTTCAAAAACTCATTTTTCAGCTAAAATATTAGATTTTCACACTTTTAAATAGAATTTCTACGCAATTGAAATTTATGGGAAAAGTAGCAAAATTTTATGATTTTCTTAACCTTACTCATAGGTATATTTTATCTAAAAATAGTTTTTCAGAAATTGAAAATGCCTTGAATGCCTTAATCGTCAAAAATCAATAAAATAAGTTTAAGATTTGAATATTTATTAATTATTTACATATTTTTAAATCCATTAAAATCTATAAAAATCAATATTTATAAATTCATATTATTTGAAAATAATGAAACATTAAATGAAATGTGCAAAATCGTTTATTATTTCGACGTTTTGAGTTTGAGTTCTGAACTATTTTTAGAATATGATTTTCACTTAAATGAATCCCAATTGATTATGAAGCATTAGATTTCTAGATCTAGGTATATATCAAAATGTTTAGAATGAATGCCTTAATCAAAATAATAATAGTTATAATTTGAATATTTATTAAATTCATATTTAAAAATATAAATCTATAAAATCATTTTATATATTATATTGAAAATACTGTAAAAGTTTACAATTGCTGGTTTGAGTTCAACCATTTTTAGCTAAAAACTTAGATTTTCATTTAAAGAATTTACTGCATTGAAATTTATGGAAAAGTAAAAATTTAAAGTATATTATCAAAAAAGTTAGAAAATTAAATGCCTAACTCAAAATGCAATAAAATAAGTTTTATATTTAATATTATTAATTATTTACATATTTAAAACATTAAAATCTATAAAACAATATTTATAGAATATTTATATTATAAAATACATGAAACATTCAAATGCATGATTTCGACTTTTAGAGCTTGAGTTTCCAACTTTTTAGTAATATTATTTTCACACTTTAATAGAATTTATGCAATTGAATATGAAAGTAGCAAATTATGATTTTCTTAGGAGTTATATAGGTTATTTTATCTAAAATAGTTTTGAACCTGAAAATGCCTTATTCAAAAACAATAAAATCGTTTATAATTTGAATATTTATTAATTATTTACATATTTAAAAATCCTAAAATTTATCAATATTTTTAAGAATTTTAATTATTTTCGAATACAAAAATGCCAAAAATGGTTTATGATTTTCACTTTTAGAGCGTTTGATGCTTTTCTGCAAACCTTTTTAGCTAAAATATTGATTTTCACATTTAATAGAATTTCTTTAATATGGAAAAGTACAAATTTATGATTTTCTTGACTTATAGGTATATTTTATCTAAAATAGTTTTCAAAAATTGAAATGCCTTAATCTCAAAAATGAAAATCAAGTTTATACATTTAATATTATTATTATTTACATATTTTTAAAACCCATTAAAATCTATAAAAATCAATATTTTTATAGAATATTTCATATATTTTGAAAATACATGAAACATTAAAAGTCAGAAAATGCAAAATCGTATTTATCATATTTCGACGTTTAGAGGTTTGAGGTTCGCAAACCATTTTAGCAAAATACTTAATTTTCACACTTAATAAATTCACATGAAATTTATGGAAAAGTGCAAATTTATGATTTCTTTGAGAAGCCTATAGGTATATTTTATCTAAAAATAGTTTTTCAGAAAATCTAAAATGCCTAATGTCAAAATGCAATAAAGTTTATAGCATTTTTAATATTTATAATTATTTACATATTTTTAAAAATCCCATTAAAATCTATAAAATCAATATTTTATAGAATATTTATATTATTTCAAAATACATGAAAATATCGAAAAGTTATGATAGCAATTTGCGTTTGAGGTTGGGTTTCTGCAAAACTCATTTTTAGCAAAATATTAGATTTTCACTTTAAATAGAATTTATGCAATTGAAATTTATGGAAAAGTAAGCAAAATTTTATGATTTTCTTTAGAAGTTACTATAGGTATATTTTATCAAAAATAGTTTTCAGAAAATCTGAAATGCCTTAATCTCAAAATGCAATAAAATCAAGTTTTATAGCATTTTGAATATTTATTAATTATTTATATTTTTAAAATCCATTAAAAATTATAAAATCAATTTTTTATAGAATATTTATATTTTTTGAAAATACATGAAACATTAAAAAGCCAAAAATGTGCAAAATCGTATTTTATTGCATATTTCACGTTTAAGGGTTTGAGTGTTTTCTGGCAAAACTCATTTTTAGCAAATTTTTAGCTAAAATACTTAGATTTTCACACTTTAAATAGAATTTACGCAATTGAAATTTATGGGAAAAGTAAATTATGATTTTCTTTAGATTACTTATAGGTATATTTTATCTAAAAATAGTTTTTCAGAAAATCTTGAAAATGCCTTAATCGTCAAAATGCAAAAAATAAGTTTTATAGCATTTTGAATATTTATTAATTATTTCATATTTTTAAAAATCCATTAAAATCTATAAAATCATATTTTTATAGAATATTTCATATATTTTCGAAAATACATGAAACATTAAAAGCTCAGAAAATGTCTAAAATCGATTTTATTGCATATTTCGACGTTTTAGAGGGTTTGAGTGCTTTTCGCAAAACTCATTTTTCAGCTAAAATACTTAGATTTTCACACTTTAAATAGAATTTCACTGCAATTGAAATTTATGGGAAAGTAAGCAAAATTTTATGATTTTCTTTAGAAGCCACTTATAGGATATTTTATCTAAAAATAGTTTTTGAAATTGAAAATGCCTTAATCGTCAAAAATGCATAAAATCAAGTTTATAGCATTTTAATATTTATTAATTATTTACATATTTTTAAAAATCCCATTAAAATCTATAAAAATCAATATTTTATAGAATATTTCATTATTTTCGAAAATACATGAAACATTAAAGCTCAGAAAATTGCTAAAATCGTTTTTTATGCATATTTGACGTTTTAGAGCGGTTTGAGTTTTGGCAAAACTCATTTTTCAGCTAAAATACTTAGATTTTCACACTTTTAAATAGAATTTACTGCAATTGAAATTTATGGAAAAGTAAGCAAAATTTTATGATTTTCTTTAGAAGTTTACCTTAAAAGGTATATTTTATCTAAAAATAGTTTTTCAGAAAATCTTGAAAATGCCTTAATCGTCAAAAATGCAATAAAATCAAGTTTTATAGCATTTTGAATATTTATTAATTATTTACATATTTTAAAAATCCCATTAAAATCTATAAAATCAATATTTTTGTAGAATATTTCATATTATTTTCGAAATAATATGAAACATTAAAAAGCCTAGAAAATGTGCTGTAATCGTATTTTTACGTAGATATTTCGACGTTTTAGAGCGGTTTGAGTGCTTTTCAAGGCAAACTCATAAATAGAATTTCTACTGCATTGAAATTATGGGAAAAGTAAGCAAATTTTTTATGATTTTCTTTAGGAAGCTTACTATAGGTATATTTTATCTAAAAAATAGTTTTTCAGAAAATGCGTGAAATGCCTTGAATCATCAAAAATGCATTAAATCAAGTTTACAGCATTTTATTTATTAATTATTTACATATTTTTTAAAAACTGATGAAAATCTATAAAAATCAATATTTTATAGTAGAAGAATATGCCAAAATCGTATTTTACTGCATCTAACCTAGCTGTACCACCCAGCTGTGGCTGCAGGGCCGAGTCACAGCCCTGCCTCCCGCCCCTGCCTCCCGGCCTCTTCACTGGCCGCCACTTGGTCACTTTCCCCGAGCCATGGGCCATCATACCTCTTCTTAAAGCCATGATCCCCGCCTCACTACATCGCCTCAAACTATTCTCTCCTGACCACACTCAGACTGAAGAAATACTTCCAACATCCCTTTGATTTACCCGAATTCTTTAACTTCCAACTGTCCCTGTTGCTGTGTCCATCTCTCTGAACATCCTGTCTGTCCACCTGTCAAATTCTTTCAGTATTTGCGTCATGTCTTCCTTACTTCCCGTCATCCAGTGTCATCAGGTCGATTTCATCCTCTCCTCGTAGGACATACCCTTTAGCTCCGGGATTAGTCTTGTTGGAAACTTTGCACTTTCTCTCTATTTTACGCTTGGCTAGTGTGCTTCAACTGCGCCGCATACTCCAATATGGGGCTTAACGTACACTATGTACAGGGTCCCGGAACGATTCTTTATTAAGATGCTCGGAATGCTGCGTTCTTTAGGTTTGCCAGTTCTCATGCCGCAGCAGTTATTTGGGTTGATGCGCCCAGGAGATGTGCCTGGCGTTATACTCCACCCTTAAGATCTTTTCCTGAGGTTTGTAGTCTCGGCTCCCCAGAGGTGTACTCGTCTGCGGTCTTCTTGCCCTCTCAATCTTCATGACTTTTCACTTGTGGGGGTTGAACTCCAGGGAGCCAATTGCTGACATGGCCTGCAGCCCGTCCAGATCCCCTTGTAGTTCTTGCCTGGTCCTCAACTTCTGATTGAATTCTTCTCATCAACTTCACATTATCTGCAAACAGGACACTTTCGGAGGCCATTCCTTCCTCGTCATGTCGTTCACAAATACCAGAAACAGAACCGGTCCTAGACTGACCCCTGTAACCCCACTAGACAGGCGCCCACTCTGACAGCCTCCACGTACCATGACTCGTTGCTGTCTTCCCCACAGGTATTCTGATCCATTGGAGTGCCTTCCCCCATCCCCTGCCTAGTCCTCCAGCTTTTGCACTAATCTCTTGTTGAACTGTGTCAAATGCCTCTTGACAGTCCAAGAAATGCAATCTACCCACCCTCTCTCTCTTGTCTTACTGCTGTCACCCTGTCATAGAACTCCAGTGCTTGTGACAGGATTTCCCGTCCCCTGAAACCGTTTTTGCCGTCGTTATTGGCTGCTTCCTATTCCTCTGGTGTTCCACCACTCTCTCCTATTAATCTTCTCCATGACTTCAGCATACTATACATGCCAGTGACACTGATCTGTAGTTTAGTGCTTCATGTCTGTCTCCTTTTAAAAATTGGGATTACATTAAGCGTCTTCCATAAATTTGTGCACTGCCTGTTTCTCGATAGATGCTAAAATATTATTGTTAGGGTACACATAGCCCTCTGCCCTTCTCTCTCTGGACCTGGAGAGATGTCCGCCCCATCGCCTTACAAGTATCTAGCCCAATTGCAGCCCTTCACTTCTTCCTCGGCTGCATGTATTGTGTCCAGCACTTGCAGGTGTACCACCTCCGTCTTTCTGAGTCCCTCTACTCCTCTGTGAACATTCTTTGAAACTCATGTTGAGTTCCCCATGATACTCGCGGTCGTTTCTTGTGATCTCCTCCTTCCTTCCTTAGCCTGATCACCTGACCGTTGTTTCTCCTGATGTGGCTGTACAACAGCTGTTCAGATTTGGGCTTTTCGCCGCTATGTCATTTTTTGTCGTTGGGCATTCCTTCACCTGTGTTTATTCATTTCAGCTCTACGACTGCTCTAATTATTCTCCTGGCCCGTCTTTTATACTCCTTCCATTCCCCATAATACTTGTTTTGGCCTCGCTGTATCTTGGGTGAACCACGTCCATCCTCGCTTTTTCATTATTCTGTTACCCTTGGGTACAACCTTCCTTTGAAGTTTTCTGCAATATTGTGTGTGTGTGTTTGTGTCTGTTTCTGTCTGTCTGTTTACATTGTTACCGAACTGATGGATGTGTTTGCTTGAACCCAGATCGGCATTAATTTAAAGTATTTCTGGCACACGAGCTCAAAATGTCAAGTTGTGTTCACGGTATTAGTTAACTGAGGAATGATGCCCAAACACAGCCAATAATGCAGTCAGAGCAACGCATCCTCAGGCAGATTAAATACTGCCTAGGCTGAAGCATCTGGAACAGCAAACCTTTAATTGACGCTGTCTGTTCAGCAGAAGTATTACTTGACTCTATAATAATAACCTATGGATGAACTGTAGTATTACAGTGTTTCTGACACAAGACACAAACTGTAGGACAATTTAATTTGAAAATGTTTCCTCGCCATGTTTAGAGTATCATAATATAATTATAGAACCATGATTTATTAGTAATAGTAAGACCTATCGCAGAGCTATAAGTATTACTAATATAAACTTCGTCTACAACTTGTCATTCTTTCAACAGAACCTGTATATTTAAATAGCACTAAATAAATCTGTCAGGTCATATCCGATTCTTAACGACACCAGACAAGCTGACACCACGGAGGGAAGGACCAAGAGCTACAGCATGAAAATAAGTTTCTAAAGACTGAACAACAGATGCCAACACTACTGGTCGTTGCTGCAATGTTCGTTTACGAGTTGGTAAGCCTCTTTAAAAGACTGTCTAACAAGCCCGCCCAACCTTTTATACATTTCACAGGCTCTCAACAATATATATATATATAAACATATATATAAACAAAACTGAACGAAACATTTCTTCTGAGAAATAAACCAAATATTGCGCATGCACCCACGCATGGCACACACACACACACAAGGAGAAAGATCTTGGGTGAGTATAAATGCACGATACGCCCTGGACGCACACATCAACCAGATAACTGGCAGAATATGGCCCTACAAATTCTGAGAATAGTCTGATACTCAGTATGAACGTTCAAGACACTGTACACTTGGCACGTCAGGCCTTATATTGGAGGCGGCACCAGCTTAAACCTCACACCTGGTCAAATGTCACAATTAGAGTGCAAGGTTTTAAAATAAGGTTAGTTCCTGACAAGGGAAATGTCCCATGAAGAAAGGTTAAGGGAAATCAGCCTGACGGACACTGGAGGACAGGAGGGGTTAGGGAGACATGATAACGACATACAAAAATACTGCGTGGAATAGATATGGTGGACAGAGACAGGATGTTCCAGAGAGGGGACACAAAACAAGAGGTCACAATTGGAAGTTGAAGACTCAGACGAGCTAATGGATGTTTTTTAAGTAATTCTTCAGTCATAGAGTTGTCAGGAAGTGGAATAGCCCAGCAAGTGATGCAGGAGGATTCATACATAGCTTTAAGAAGAGGTATGATAAAGCTCATGGAGCAGGAAGAGGACCTAGTAGCGACCAGTGAAGAAGGGGCCAGAGCCGTCAATCGACCCCGCAACAACAATTAGGTGAGCAATACTGCATATTTAACATAGCGTAATTTTCTTTTTTGCCTCTGCTGAATATATTATAGGTTATATATATATATATATATATATATATATATATATATATATATATATATATATATATATATATATATATATATATATATATACATATATGCAAAACAAACCACTATGAAAAAATAGAAGAATTTCAAGCGCTGTGTTTTGGCATATTTTTTGATATCACCTGTTTCACTGTGATCTTTTTACACATATATATATATATATATATATATATATATATATATATATATATATATTATATATGACTTAGTAGGTAAACTGATAAATTGTGCAAGAACTCATTTAAAATTAAATCCTTTCAAATTTTCCTTATACGTTTAAATACTTGTACCAAAGAACCTTAGAAAACTTAGCCAACTCAACATAACAAAACACAATTAATTTATTCTATCCAACCAAACATATTTAGATGCTTTCAAAAAATATTTTTAATAATAAACAAACAAAATTGAAAAAATATATTTCGTTATGTTTACTCACAATTATTGTAACTTATATAAAAATATATATTTTTAGATGTATTAGGTAAATTAAATTACGCCTGCCATAATATGTTAGTAAGTTTCCTGCTGTTCTTTTTGAAAATTAATTTTTATATTAACAAAATGAAAATGCATATCTTGTTAATGGACAGAGTTCCCAGATGTGTATATGCAGTATATTTTTGGTAAAGCCAAGTGTAGTGAGGGAGTGTTCAAGAAGAATATCAGTTGCTAAGAGAAGTGGAAAATTTATGAATTAAAGATAAAGACACAGTGAGATATAAGCATCTTTTTTGAGAAAGAACTAGAGAAGGAGGTAATGAGGAAGTCGATGAGGTATGTTGTAGATTTTAAAATGGTGTTAGAGCAGACATTAACGCTTACAGGGCGAAGGTTGAAAGAATGGAGAGAAGTGATTGGTGGAGGATGAGATTAAGATAGGAGGTAAGGCAAAACGTAATTTATGAGAGGCTTTATGATGTAGAAATGATATATGGAGGGAGTGAGCACATAAAAGAGAGAATATAAGTGCGGAGGAGTTCCATCTATAATGAGGAAACGGGAGGTTTAGTCAACTAATTTACGGGGAATACAAAATTTTGAATGAGCTTAATAAATTTTAGAAACTATGGAACAAATAATTCTTGTAGTAACAATAGTGGAGATGTGGGAGAAAAAGGCCCTTAAATATGGGAAGGAGAAGTTTTGAGGATCTGTTAAACGTTTATGATGAAAGCACAAGTGACAGAGGGCAGGGCATGAGACAGTTGCAGGTGAGGCAGCATGAGACAGGGCAAGGGAGGGTAGGGCATGAGACAGTGGGGTAGGTGAGGTAGGCATGAGACAGTGGGTAGGAGGGCAGGCAGCTTGCAGACAGTGGTGGTGGAGGGTAG
>WNWK01041245.1:0-16545 GCA_009830355.1 Cherax destructor | reverse complement strand
GTATTCAGGCTTAATTCAGGGAACTGGAGCACAGATACAATTCCCTAGATCAAGAGCCCTCACCAGCATCAAGGAACTTCTTTGAGGGGGACTGCATTACTAACTTTGCCAACATGACTGTATTTGGTAGAAAAAATGACATGAAAAATTGGGTCTGTGGAAAGGTTTTAGATTTAAAAATCCTTTGTATTACCTCCAAAAAAGAGTTAAGTGACCCTTTTAGACACTTTAAATCTAGGTTGAGTTTTTTTCATTTTTTAAATAAGTCTAAGTCATCAATTTCCTGAACAAGTCTTTTTGTCTACATTAAAATTTGTTGATCATTGTATTTAGTTTGTTGTATTATTATGTTGGAAACACGGTTTATTCGGGGTGTGACATCTGTGCGGGGCCGCCTCTTTTGATCATTTTAACATTATACAATTAAACTGGATTTATAAATTGATTAAAACCAGCCAAAAAGTTTTTCTTCCTTTTTATTTACATTTTCTTTCACTGTCTTAAATAAATTTGAGGCTTTGTCTGATGGCTATTCTGATAAGAATGTATTTTTATATTACAATCTTCTAACCATACAGTTAAAACACTCAACATATCTATCATTGCAACACTATTATTACTTTATAGTTATCTGCAAAACAACAAAAACTTGATGTAACTTTGCATTTTTTTCTTCTTAATCTTTTATAATATTTCATACCATAGATTCAGGTGTTGCAACATCTTTTACTATTATATTAGTTACTATCACCACCTACATGATCTTCAATTATATCAAATTTTTGTTATGATGTAATAACAGCCTCTTTTGTGCTGCAGTGTTTACATCTGAAGTATTCTTTTGTCCATTTTATTAAGTCCACTTTTAAAAAAAAAAAATAAGACCAGTGTGTATGGTAATATGCTGCAGCAGCACATATATACACAATGACAGGCGAGTGCAGACTGATGTAGTGATGTGTACAACACTAGTTTAGGCTCGTAAATTCAACTCGTGTCTTCTTTTCCCATGATTTGAGAAGTTTGGCAACAAAGAACTCACATTAATTAAAATTTTGACTGGCATTAAATGTTAGGTAAGGTTCATCAGGAAACAAGAGAAGGGTTTCCTGACACGGGTCTTAGCCAGATGATGACCCTCTGTTGGAGCTTTTGGTCATCTAACCAAGGCCTTCCGCTGGCTTACTGGTTCACCCCTTTAAAAATTATGGTCACTTAACCCTTTCATGGTCCGTGCTGTAGTTCTACTACAGCACGGATTCAAACCGTAGTTCTACGTCATGAGCTCAACTCACTCAGATAAGCTGTGAGCGGTAAATTTGGACCTAGATATGAGAGAATACATCTATGTGGTAAGTGTGCACCACATAAACAAATCCTGCAGCACACAGTGATAATGAGAGAAAAAACTGAGACCGTAATTTTCGATTAAAACAGCGACTTTGATTGTTTTTTTCTATACTTTTATAGTTGTATTTGCTATTTATTGGTCTCATTTGATAGAATGGAATATATTGTACAGAAATAGAGATGATTTGATTGGTTTTATTAAGGAAATGGCTTGAAACTGAACGGAAATGTTAATTTTTTGCGAATGTTCAAGAGTAAACAAATGACCTCACATGTCTAATACGCGCCAGCTGGTGGGTCTAATATACGTTCACAAATGTGGTGATATTATTTGTACAATTATTACAATATTGCATAACAGTAAATCTTCCATTTTTTGGTTTGAATAAAAATTCATTATGTGAATAAAAATTAAAAATGGAATTCATTTGTAAAGACTGAAACCATAACTAATGAACAGAGGAAATGTTAGTTTAGTGCCAGGAATGCCTGCATTGTTTATTCTGCACCCTATTTTGAAATTACAATATTTTGAACTTTGAGTTAAATTGGCTAAATTACCAATTTTCGATCACTTTATTTTGTAGTTGAAACAGTTGACTGGGCGATTTTTTGTGCTCAATCGATAGAGTAGAAGTAAGACTAGTGAAATAGCTAAGAATTTGGTCGACTGGGATAATGTAATTGGCATAAAATGGGAGTCAAAGTCAGCAAAATCGCCGATGTGTATATATCGCTGACACATCAAAATTAGCGAGAGTATAATTTCGTAAATTTTCCATTATATTTAGTATGTTTTGTTTTATTACCTTCAAAAAAAGATTCTCTATCATTTCAGAAGAAAAAAAAGATTTTTTTTTAAATTCTTGGACACTTGTGCACCCTCTGAAATTTGGCCTCTGGACCCTGAAAGGGTTAAAACAATTAAGTACTGACATTAAATGTCACCTGGTATCATTTAATAATTCACAATAAATTAAATTCAAACTAATCATGACTTAGATGTAAATAGTTTAATAATAATATTTTATTAATATTAAAGAGAATTATAATTATTTATAATTGGTAATAATAACCATTGTTTTATTATAAATTTATTCATCTTTAAGGGCCCCTTGTCGCGGTAAAGAGTTTGGTCTGAGGAATTGGACCTCTTGGTCTTTTCCTCAGACCGAACCTAATTACCCCCCAATCCCCCCTCCCCTTTCCCATCTTCCCTTTTCCCTTTCCTCCACCTCCTCCTCCTCATCCCTCCCTTATTTCCTTCCCATTTTTACCCTGGGAGCTTCTCTCCACAGGCATTCTAGTTCCTAGGTAGGGGGAAGGGTACCGTGGTCCAATCCCATTCTGTTGAGGTTCTTGGCGGTGGTGTAGTTTGCCGTGGAATCTGGATCGCCTGGAGATGTCCCGATCCTCTTCGGTCTCCCGGGGTGGCCTTGGGTATCAACAGGCGACAGGTGTATCTCTGGAGGCCACCTTTCGGATTCCGGGGTGGTGGCTGAAGGCAGTAGCTTTGTGGCAGATATCCGGTCGCCTCTTTTTTGTCCGCCGAGGTGGCCCGGTGGATGTGAGGTTGCTATCCTGGGTTGCTGGTTTACTGGCATGAAGGGTAGGGTATGGCATGGGTTCCATGCAGCATCTGCACTACTTGTGGTGTTGAGGTCCTCTTGGGCACTGAGGGGCATTTACGCCCCTTTCATTCCTCCTAGGAGCTATTCCTCCACGTTCCTCCTCTTTTTTTATTCTTTTTTATTTTTATTTTCTTATTTTTTATTTTTCTTAAAAACAAAAAGAAAGAAGTAACCTAACCATGGATGTGCTAATTCGTGAACCTCCCCTTTGGGCCCCTTCTTGATACCGCACCTAGTTCTGACCCTACCTTAATGGACAACTCTTTCGACAACTCTAATACCCCTGTACCTCTTGCTGGTGCCGGTTCATCACCTGGTTCAGGTACCGGGTTCCGACTGGCCCTTTCGATACGTCTGACCTTCGCTATTCTCTGATCTTGATTCAGGCTTCTCCTTAACGGTGCAGCAATTTTCGAATTGCACCCATCACACGTCGGACCGCCTCTGGTCCCTCATCCAAACGACCAAGACCCTTACATGACGACTCGACACTTCCTGCTCATTAATCTCAGAAACGACCAGCTCGTCACGCACTCACCTTAAATGCTCTGTTTCACAATACTCAATGGACAAAGTTTTTTTCTACGACCGACCTCTCTAAATACCTATCTTTCCAATCATAGTATTGGCAAAGCTCTCCTACGCCATGTAGGTAAAGATATCTCATTTCATGCTCTCAAAAGGCACTTGTATCATCACGGTCCAGAAGGCTGGCAAAGCTCGCGATCTTTCTCTCCTTACGACAATAGATACTATTCCTATCACTATTGACAAACATCATTCACTCAATTCTTGTAGTGGTACAGTCATATTACCCCACACCATTGTCCAACGGAATTTCCCGACATGTGGTGATGACATTTTGGAGCAGCTTGAGCTCCAAGTACTCCTATCCTTAAAGTTGACACTTTTGTCCTCCCTGCCAATAAGCAAAGACGTTATCCTTGCAATATAGCTCGTTTAACATTTGACTGCCGTGAACTTCCACCTTCGGTTTACATTGCAGGTCAACGTTTGCAAGTTCGAAGGTGACCCCTACACCGCAACAGTGTAGAAACAGCTGGCGTTTTGGTCATCCAGCGAAATATTGCAGGTCCATGGCCGAATGCCCAGTCTGTGGTGCCGACGACCATGCCAGTCCTTCTTGTAATCTACCCTCTTGCCTAAACTGTCATGAGGGTGCATCCATCTCTCCGCCGTTGTCAGGTTTACCTGAACAAGCGGAAATCCGATGTGTCAAAGAGGTGGAAGGCTTCTCATATGCTATGGCCATCTCGCATCTACGCCTTCAAGGGAGACTTCCCCGTGTTTCCTATTCTTGCATTGCTAAACGTCGCCCACTTCTGGGGTCCCAACTTCCATGGCTTCTTCTGTGGTTACAGCATCTTCAGTCACCCCTGTCTCGAATCCTTTTGTTCTTGGCTCCGAGGTCCCTACCTCAGCATCCCATACTGTCCACACCCTTCCTCTACTCATTCGCACAGTTCTGTGTCTACATGCCCTCATCCACCACATAAGTCTCAGCGCCCTTCTTCTCATAAGTCCGGCAAAAAACCCAATTCTTCGCCTCCGACTAGTTCTGTAACGTGTGTGGAGGTTCATCCTCCTCCTCGTACAATATCTTCATTCCCAGTCCCCTCCCAAGTTTCTTCCTGACTGTCCCTCCCCAGGCCACTTCCACTCCTGTCCCTCCCACGCCCCTTCGACAGTTTCCTCTTCCATCTCCTGCCCTCTACTTTAGTACAGTCTATAGTCTCCCTGATGGTTGCTCATTCTCCTTCCATTTCTAATGTAGTCCCGCATGCTACATCTTTGTCTTCCGAAAATCTGGAAGCTATAGCAGAATTTATTGCAGAGTCTGGAACGTTGATGGACACCGCTCCACCTTCGGTTCCTCCTCCCTCCTTCTCCGTCTACCTCCTCCTTCCTTCACAGCGCCCACTCCTTCTTTGATTATGAGTCTTCCGCTGCCTTTCCCCACGTGGACTTTTCTAACCCTAGTCCATAGATACCTCTAACTTCGACTTCTATCTTTCTCTATAAATCATGGCTTATTTGCAGTGGAATATCCGAGGTCTCAGGGGTAACCTGGGTGAGCTTCAGGTGTTGCTCTTCCAGTTTTCCCTGTTGGTGTCTGTTTGCAAGAACCCAAATTGCAATCCTCTGTTATTCGGCCCTTTTCAGGCTATGATTTGTTGTATTCCTCAGATCCTTTATCCAATGGAACCTTTAACGAAAGTGCTCTTCTTATACGCACTGGTGTTTCATACGGTCAGCTCTATGTTCATTTTTCTCTACATTACACCGCAGCCCATATACTCTTGAATAAGTGGTATGCTCTCTGTTCTTTATATCTCTCCCTTCGCAAGCATTGTCTATCCCATATGTTGATTTTCTGGTTTCTTCCTTGCCACCACCCTTCCTATTACTTGGCAATTTTAACGCACACCATTTTCTCTGGGAGGGTCGCACTGTGACTCCTATAGCGTTCAGTTGGAGGCATTTCTTGCTTCTCTCCCTCTCCATGTTTTAAATACCGGTACTCCTACCTATTTTGATCCTCAAACTCATTCTTTCTCCTGCATTGATCTCTCCATCTGCTCTTCCTTAAGTGTCCTTGACTTCACCTGGTCTGTCCTCCCGGACTTACATGACAGTGATCATTTCCCAATTATCCTTAAATCCCCTTTGTATTTTCCACCCCCTCGTAGCCCATGCTGGCTATTTGACCAGGCGAAATGGGACCTTTACGCACATCTTACTGCCTTTCATGAGGTTCCTTCCTCGTCCTCCATTGATGAGGTTTTACATCTCTTTTCGTCCTCCGTCTTCACAGCAGCTTTACATTCTATCCCCCAAACCTCAGGCAAGCATCCTCAGAAGTGTGTGCCTTGGTGATCTCCTGCTTGTGCTCAGGCAGTACGTTTGAAATGCACTGCGTGGGGCAGGTACCGGTGTAACAGAACCACTGAGAGACTCCTTAATTTTAAGCAGAGGAGAGCAATTGCTTGCCCTGTCATACGTGACGCTAAACACACTTGCTGGAGGGATTACGTTTCCATCGTCACTTCGGCTTCCTTGATGAGTGAAGTCTGGAAGAAAGTGCGGAAATTGAGTCGTAAATTCTCCCCCGACTCAGCTCCTGTTCTTCAGGTTGCCGGTGTCGATATAGCACACCCTTTTGCCGTTGCCACTGAAATTGGTAATCATCTGGTCCGCATTTCTCAGGGGCTCCATCTATGCCCCTTGTTCCTTTCTTCTAAGTCTGCCAGCGAGTTAAAGCCCATATATTTTTCTTCTCTCAGAAGAATCTTATAATGTGCCTTTTACCCTTCAAGAACTGGAGGCAACACTCTGCTTGCTGATCATCGGCAGCTGGGTCAGACGGCATACATATTCATATGCTACAGCATTTACATCAGTCTGCTCTTGCTGTCCTCTTACGACTCTTTAGTCTTAAATGGTCACAAGGAGTTCTTCCCCAGCTGTGGAAGTCTTCTATTGTTCTCCCTTTTCGCAAACTGGGTACTACGGGACATGATCCCTCCCACTACCGTTCCATCGCTCTTACCAGTGCCGTTTGCAAGGTAATGGAACGTCTAGTTAATAGACGTTTGATGTGGTATTTAGACACACACAGTAGTCTCTCCACTAATAAATATGTCTTTCGTAAGGGCCGTTCTGTCATTGACCCCTTACTACGCTTGGATACGTATATTCGTAATGCCTTTGCTAATAACCACTCGGTTATCGCCATCTTTTTTGACCTTAGAAGGCTTATGACACAACTTGGAGGTATAATATCTTGGCCCAGGCCCACTCCTTAGGCCTCCGTGGCAATCTACCATTTTTCCTTAAGGCTTTCTTAACTGGAATACATATCCGTGTTCGGGTTAGTAATGTGTTTTCCTCAGAGTTTGTCCAAGCTGAAGGTGTCTCCCAGGGATGTGTTCTGAGCACCACTCTCTTTCTCCTTGCTATAAATAATCTGGCATCTGTTCTCCCATCCAATGTTTGGTCATCACTTTATGTTGATGACTTTGCTATAGCTTGTGCGGGTGCTGACTGTCACCTCATTGCAGTTTCCCTCCAGCATGCCATCAACCGGGTTTCCATTTGGGCCACCACTCACGGGTTTAAATTTTCTGGCAAAACTCATCAAATTACGTTTACTAGACGTTCAGTGGTCTCTGATCATCCATTGTACCTATACGGCTCACGTATCCCAGAACGTGATACAGTCAGGTTTCTCGGCCTCTTGTTTGACCGTTGATTGTCCTGGAAACCTCACATTACCTCTCTGAAGGTGACTTGAAATAGCCGGCTGAACCTCCTTAAAGCCCTAAACCATCTTTCATAGGGGGCTGATTGTAGAACTCTCCTTCGCCTGCATTCAGCCCTAATTTTATAGAAACAAGATTATGGTGATCAGATATATTCGGCGGCCTCCCCTGCTACACTTTCCAGCCTTAATCCCATCCTTCACCAGGGACTGTGTTTATGTCTTGGTGCATTTTGTTCTTCCCCAGTTGAGAGCCTCTGTTTAGAAGCGAACATTCCATCCTTGTCTGATCGTCGTGATGCACATTGCCTTCGCTATTACATATGTTCACTCTCATGACCTCCGCAATTCTTCCATGTATTGGATTGTCACAGATGTTAGTAGACGCTCTTTATTTGTTCGTCGACCCTGTTTACTTCGTCCCTTTTCTCTTTGTCTACATTCCCTTTTGTCTTCCCTTCAGCTACCACCTTTCTATGTGCATGTGGTATCTCCCTTTCCCCTACCCCCTTTGGAAGTTCCTGGTGTCTGTGTCTGTACTTTTCCTCTGCCTTGCGCGAAAGCCCAACTACCTATGGCGGCTTCTCCCTCTCTTTCTAGACCACTTCCGTTCTCATTCCCATGCCATCCCAGTGTACACCGATGGTTCTAAGTCATCAGACGGCGTCGGATTCGCAGCAGTGTTTCCGGACAGCATCGTGAGAGGGCATCTATTATCCTCGGCTAGCATATTTACGGCTGAATTGTATCCCATTCTTGTGGCACTTATCCGTATTGCATCTATGCCTGTATCACCATTTGTGGTCGTTTCAGACTCCCTTAGTGCTTTACAGGCTATCCGAAAATTTGATACACCTCACCCCCTAGTTCTTCGTATCCAACTTTGGTTGTGCCGTATCTCTAGCAAACACAGAGATATTGTTTTTTTGCTGGGTCCCTGGTCATGTTGACGTACAGCGCAATGATCAGGCAGACCCTGCTGCGCGGTGTTCCATTCACGGACTATTTAGCAGTCATTGCTACCCACCTTCGCACCCGTTGGCAACAACGCTGGTCTCACCTGCTAAATAACAAACTACATTCTATTAAACAGAGTATAGGTTTCTGGCCTTCTTCTTGTTACCAATTTCGGGGTTGGGAGACTACACTCTCCCGTCTTCGCATTGGCCACACTCGTCTTACTCACGGGTATCTCATGGAGAGGCTCCCAGCCCCTCTCTGTGAGCACTGTCAGGTTCCAGTGTCTGTTCGACATATTCTGTTGGACTGTCCACTCTATCAACGAGCACGCAGAATTTACCTCTAACGGCGTCTTCGCTCTGCGGCCCTTTCTTTACCTTCCCTTCTTGCAGATGGACCCTCCTTTAATCCTGACTCTCTAGTTGACTTTTTGACAGAAACTGACTTACTACACAAACTCTGAAGATTATGCCTCTAGCACCTCCCTCAGTCCCTTCTACCTCACTCTCTTGCTACCCTCTATCCCTGCACTATCCACTGTCCTGCTGCACTCTATACCCTACTAATCATCCCTCTCCCTCTTACAACCCATTCTCCCTGCATCCTGTCCTTTCCTGCTGCGCTGTCTGACCCATGTTGTTTATCGCTTCTTTTTTATTATAATAATGAATTCAAAATTTTCAATACTTAATAATAATCATAACAATAATAATAATTATAATGAAGTAATATTTTAATAAATGTGAGATGATTAACAATCAATAGTTATAATAGGTAATACAAATAATAATAATTATAAAAATATAAAAATAAAGTAATATTTTAATAAAAGTGAGATAATTATAATATTTATAATAGTGTTAACAATAATAATAACTCACATGTACACTCAGTGATGTTGTTTGTTTGTGTAGGTGAGCGAGGTGTTGGAGGCGCTGGATCACTCCTCCACTCTGGTATTTCTTGACCTGGCCTGGCCTGGATCACTGGTCGGGCCTGGATCACTGGCCTGGCCTGGATCACTGGCCGGCCCTGGATCACTGGCCGGCCCTGGATCACTGGCTGGGCCTGGATCACTGGCTGGGCCTGGATCAACCAGACTCCACATCCAGCTGAGTGGTAACACTTCGCAGGCTAGACAGTTTGTGTTGTTGTGTACTGGACAACACTCAGGCTCCTCCTACCTCAACACTAAACTGTTCAAGGTGTGGGACAAGGGTCTGCCAGGGGAGCGTGTGTGGGGTGGAGACTACCAGTATAATAATGGTCGTGGAGGAGCAGCACTGTTGTCTCACCAGGATGATCACCAGTACCAGAAGTCAGGCAGTGCTGGTGCTGTGGGGTCACCATGGTGGCTGCTGGGGAGTCACCGGAATGCCCAGTTCTACATCAGCACCAGGGACCGCACAGCTGGT
Organism: Cherax destructor; assembly: GCA_009830355.1. Lineage (NCBI taxonomy): Eukaryota > Metazoa > Arthropoda > Malacostraca > Decapoda > Parastacidae > Cherax > Cherax destructor. The sequence continues at coordinate 6,907 of WNWK01041245.1, read as the reverse complement.
CTCCAGTGGTCCGGTGTCTTTGGTAAAGTGGTGAAGGGTCTGGATGTGGTGAGAGCAGCAGTCAACCATAGTAACATCATGGAGGTGACTGTGGTGGACTGTGGTGTTGTGTTGACACTCTAGTTCACTGTGGATGGATAATACTCTCAGGTAAGACCCAATAGGGGTGAAAAAGAAAATTTGATAGATGAAGAATAGTAGGTGAGAGGAGGTTTTTAATAGGTGAAGGGAAAGAGCCAGGGCTAAACCCAGCCGCATATCATTTGTTAGCATGATGGATGGAGTGGTTCCTGGGTAGTGGTGATCTGCAAGGTTGACTCTGCGCAATGGATATTCTGGACTTGGCTCAGGAGGCACAGACATTTTCCAGAGGGCAGAGGGCATCAGTCAAACGTCACGGCTTGTTTGCTTTTTGTACTGCTTCTCATAATGCAATCGATTTTAAGGGATATACATGGAAGTTTTCTGGGTACAAAAGACGTCTTCAAGGTCCACCCCTGCAGAGGGCAGGGTAGAAGTTAGTAGTTAGAAAAGGGCATAGTTTTAGGTGTAGAGAGGAGGAGGAGCAGGATTATTGATAGATTGAAAAAGGTTTAGATTGTTGTCTGGCTGTCTGATGATATCGTCTAAAAAGGTTGTCCAGGTATCTTGGTAAGTTTCAAGTCGGTCTATTTGTTTGTCACTGAGTTCTTTCCAGAACAAGTTCAAAGCCGGGGTGCCAGTCCTGTTGTGGAGGGACTCGCTGGTGGCGAAGTCATCCCACTTCATTCCTAGCACCCACCGCAATGCTCGGTTCTGGATTCGCTGCAGTTTCAAGATGTTTGTTTTGGCAGCAAGAGAGAGGACAAGAGGTGTGTATGTGATAAGTGGTCTTATGAGAGCCTTGTACAGGTGTAGTTCGGTGTTTGGGTGTGAGTCTCTGAGCTTGAACAGCCTACCAAGGGCAGTACTGGCCATAGCTCTTTTAGTGTTTATGTGGTGTGTATTCTCAGTCTGGAGTCCAATGTAACTCCTAGGACTGTAGTGTTGCGTGTACGTGGAATGGGTGTTCGTGTAGTGGTAGTTCTGAGGTAGACAGTCATAAGTTGGCGATTTCCTCTTTGAAAGAAGTATGTAATCTTTGATTTGTTGGCATTTGTTTTAATGCGCCAAAGGATCTCCCATGCACTGATCCTGTCTACCTCTCGTTGTGTTCTGAGTGATAGATATCTACATTGTTCATGTGCTATGAGTTAATGCTGCATAAGTGTCATCTGCATATGCGGGTCAGGTGTCGTTAGTGTGGGATGTATAAAGTGTGCTGGGCTATGAGGTAATGTCGATTATGCATATCAAGGAGTTGCATAGAATGTCTGGGAGGAATAGCTTGTCTAGGATGCATAAGTGCAAAATGCAAGGCTGTTGTAGAAGAGTTAGTGAGCAGCGGGGAACAACAGAGTTAGGGAGTGTACGAGAATGTAGTGAGAGAGACCAGAGGCCACTGGTGCTTTTGGAGGAAGCTTCAGGATTGAGGATTTACATTTGATTGGGAGAAAGGAGTGTTTAGAATATGGGTGGAGTGAGAGAGGAGAGCTGAACGGTAGGGTCAGGCCAGGTGATGTGTCTATGTGTGGAGACCCAGTGTTCTACAGCTTGTGAATGTTGTATTGCGGCTGGGTCAGGAGGGTGGGGGTGAAAAATATTTTCCCATGTGTATTTGAAGGCATGTGCTGCTTGTGTGGGGTCCGTAATGTTTATGTTGTTATGTGTAATGTGTCGGAAGTGTGCTGTTTTTGGGACTCCAGTAACCTTCCGGATAAAAGTCCAGAATTCCCTTGGGTCCCGAATGCAGTGTGCAGTCCCTGAGCTGCTTTGGGAATTAGTGTGAAGGGTTACAATTATGGCTAGCTTCTGCGGTGTTTTAAAATGTGAGGTTGGGGTGTTGAGGAAGGAGGTCCTGGCTTTGGAAGTGAGAGTGAGGTGGCTGGAGTGGTGGAGTGGGAATAGAGATACCAGTAATGAGGTGCAGTCTGCCACTACCTGCGAGGAGGGTAAAGGGGGGGAGAAGGAAAAGGCTACCAGGAGTGAGGTGCAGTCCAGCACCTGCTACAAGTGGCAAGTGGTTCCCAGTAATGACAGGAACATCAAAATAAGGAAAGTTAAGATTTAAAGGTAGGAAATCGCTTCTCTGTTATTCAGGATGAGTGTACTCCAGTGACCAGTGAAGGTAAAGGTACTACTTCCCCTGCTAATAGAGGTAAGCAAATTCTTGTGGTAGGTGACTCACAGGTAAGATATATGGACCGTGCTTTCTGTAATAGGAATAGGGAGGTGAGAGAGAGGGTGTGCTTCCCTGGAGCTGGTGGTGGAGACATAGTCAACAGGTTAGATAATATCATGTCAGGTAATGGGAACAGCCCATTATCTGTCTCAGTGCTGGTGGAAATGATATTGGGAAGGGTAGGAGAGAAGAGCTGCTAGATAAGTATAGGTCAGCTATAGATCTAATTAAGACTAATGGAGGGGTCCCAATCATATGTAGCATCTTGCCTAGAAGGGGAGTGGGAAATGAATGGTTGTCTAGGGCAATTGGTGCAAATTGCTAGCTAGACAGATACTGCAAGAAACTTGCAATCCCATTCATTGACAACTGGGACAACTTTTATGGCAAACATGATATGTATGCAAGGGATGGGGTACATCTCTCTGGTACAGGGGTGGAAGCACTTGCCAACTCGATCGAGAGGGTCATTGCTGACATGCCTAGTATTTTAAACTGATAGAAGATAGAGGTATGGGTGTGTGTGGGGAACAGTTAGTTTGCAACACTAGGGCTGAAAACAGTAAGTGTATAAAAGACATTCATCATAAAGTTACAAATAAATACATTGGATCAGGTCAGCAAACAAAGGGAGACAGCAGAGTGAAACAAGAGACTAGCTCCCTTAAGGTTTACTATACTAATAGCAGGAGTGTAAGAAATAAGATAGATGAGCTAAGATTAATTGCAAGTGCAAGAAACATAGATATTATTGCTATAACAGAGACCTGATTCAATCTGAAAGATAGAGAGTTGCCTTCTGAATGTCACATACAAGGCTATAAATTATTCCACACTGATAGGGTCAACAGGAAGGGTGGTGGAGTAGCGATGTTTGTTAGAGACAATTTAAATTTTTGTGTTAGACAAGATATAAAATTAGAAGCGTCAGCCACTGAATCTGTTTGGTTACAGCTTCTTGAGGGCCGTGTAAAACGTATCTTGGGTGTGATTTACAGGCCCCCAAATCTTGATAGGTAGTGCAGTAAACTTCTATGGGATGAAATTCGTAAGGCATCTACATATGAAAATGTTGTGCTAATGGGAGATTTCAACTTTAGACAAATTGAATGGAGCAATTTGACAGGAAATTTAGAGTCAAGTGACTTTCTTGATACGATTCAGGATTGTTTTTTGAAACAGTTGGTGACAGAACCAACTAGAGGAAATAACCTGCTAGACTTGGTTCTTGCCAGCAGGGAATCGCTAGTTAATAATCTTGAGGTTAATGATGAGCTTGGGGAAAGTGATCACAAATCACTCAGTTTTAATATATCATGGAATTACCCTAATAATGGCAATCAAGTCTCTGTCCCTGACTTCCGCCTGGCTGATTTCATAGGACTGAAAAATTACCTGGGTAGGCTGAACTGGAATGACCTGACAGTGGGTCAGGTAGGTGGTGATTGTCAATAAGACGTTTTCCAGAGAATAGTTCTAGCTGCTCAGACAACTTATGTTCCTAATAGGGAAATCAGATCAAACAAAAATCATCCTAAATGAATAAACAATAGATTAAAACATCTCATTGGTCAAAAGAGAGGCATATATAGGCGAATCAAAAGAGGAGAAAGGCAATTAAGTAATCAATATATTCAGTTAAAGAGAGACATAAAAAATGGAATAAGAAAAGCAAAAAGAGACTATGAGATTAAAGTTGCAAGAGAATCGAAGACTAACCCAAAAGGTATACAGAAGTAAGATTAGGGACAAGATAGGCCCACTCAAAAGTTACTCAGGTCAGCTCACCGTTAGTGATAAGGAAATGTGTTGAATGTTTAACACTTACTTCCTCTCAGTTTTTACACAGGAAGATACTTGCGATATTCCAGAAATAATAAATTATGTAGAACAGGACGATAGTAAACTATGCACGATTAGGGTCACAAGTGACATGGTCCTTAGACAAATAGATAAATTAAAACCTAACAAATCCCCAGGCCCTGATGAACTGTATGCAAGGGTTCTAAAGGAATGTAAAGAGGAGCTTAGCAAACCTATTTCTAATCTTTTCAACATATCACTGCAAACTGGCATTGTGCCAGATACGTGGAAAATGGCAAATGTAATACCTATTTTCAAAGCAGGAGACAGGTTCTTAGCTTCGAACTATAGACCAAAAAGCCTAACCTCCATAGTAGGAAAATTTATGGAATCAATAATTGCCGAAGCAATTGGCAGTTATCTTGAAAAGCATAAATTAATCAACGAATCTCAGCACGGTTTTACAAAAGGGCGTTCCTGCCTTACAAATTTAATAACTTTTTTTCACTAAGGTATTTCAGGAGGTAGATAATGGTAATGAATATGATATTGTGTATATGGACTTAAGTAAGGCTTTTGATAGAGTCCCACATCAGAGACTACATATTGAGGAAAATTAAGGCACACAGAATAGGAGGAGAATTTTTTTCCTGGACAGAGGCATGGTTGACAAATAGGCAGCAGAGAGTTTGCATAAAAGGGGAGAAATCAGTGTTCCACAGGGGTCAGTATTGGGCCCCTTGTTGTTCACAATCTACATAAACGACATAGATGAAGGAATAAATAGCGACATAAGCAAATTCGCCGTTGACACCAAAATAGGCCGTCCAATTCATTCAAATGAGGACATTAGAGCACTCCAGGAAGATTTGAATAGACTGATGCAGTGGTCGGAGAAGTGGCAGATGCAGTTTAATATAGATAAATGCAAAGTTCTAAATATTGGACAGGACAATAACCATACCACATATAAACTAAATAATGTAGATCTTAATACTACTGATTGCGAAAAGGATTTAGAAGTTCTGGTTAGCAGTAATCTAAAGCCAAGACAGCAGTGCATAAGTGTTCGCAATAAAGCGAACAGAATCCTTGGCTTCATATCAAGAAGCATAAATAATAGGAGTCCTCAGGTTGTTCTTCAACTAGATCTATATATCCTTGGTTAGGCCTCATCTAGATTATGCTGCACAATTTTGGTCACCGTATTACAGAATGGATATAATTGCTCTGGAAAACGTACAAAGGAGGATGACAAAAATGATCCCATGTATCAGAAATCTTCCCTATGAGGATAGACTGACGGCCCTGAATCTGCACTCTCTAGAGGTGTATAAATGGAAAACAGGAATAAATAAAGGGGATGTAAATAGCGTACTAAAAATATCTAGTATTGACAGGACTCGCAGCAATGGCTTTAAGTTGGATAAATTCAGATTCAGGAAGGATATAGGAAAGCATTGGTTTGGTAATAGAGTTGTCGATGAGTGGAACAAACTCCCGAGTACAGTTATAGAGGTTAAAACGTTGAGTGGGTGCGGGTGGGTGTGAGTTGGTCCTGACTAGCTTGTGCTACTAGGTCAGATGCCGTGCTCCTTCCTTAAGTGAATGTAACCTGACCTGGTTGGGTCGGGGCATTGGCTTAAGCCGGTGGGAGACTTGGACTTGCCTCGCATGGGCCAGCAGGCCTGCTGCAGTGTTCCTTCTTTCTTATGTTCTTATCAGCAACCTGGAGGAGGGATTGCCAGTGTTTGGCATGGTCATCATCCAAGCTGCGGATAATGTTGTTTCTTATTAAGGTGAGGTCTCTACTGACCTGTGGATATCTGTGGTGGTTGGTGGCAAAGCGGTGTCGGTAGTGTAGGAGAAGGCGTTTTGGCCTTGTAGAAGGACGAAAGGAGTACCTGGTAGTGTATTGTGTTTTGGGAATGGAGTTTTCGGCAGCTTGGATTATAGAGTTTTGTATAAGATGTATTTGTGTGTCAATATCTGATGTAGGTTTGTTGTCAAAGTTATGTGATAAGTTAGTATTGTTTAGGTGTTGTTTGAAGGAGTTCCAGTTTGCCCTAGAGAAGGAAGGAAGGAGGTACGAGTCTAGAAGGAATAAGAATAGGGTTTGCAGAGATGTGAAGAGTTCACTGTACCATCACTACTGTGTCACCATCACTACTGTGGTGTTGTGTTGACACTCTAGTTCACTGTACCATCACTACTGTGTCACCATCACTACTGTGGTGTTGTGTTGACACTAGTTCACTGTACCATCACTACTGTGGTGTTGTGTTGACACTAGTTCACTGTACCATCACTACTGTGGTGTTGTGTTGACACTCTAGTTCACTGTACCATCACTACTGTGGTGTTGTGTTGACACTCTAGTTCACTGTACCATCACTACTGTGGTGTTAGTTTGACACTAGTTCACTGTACCATCACTACTGTGGTGTTGGTTTGACACTAGTTCACTGTACCATCACTACTGTGGTGTTGTGTTGACACTAGTTCACTGTATCATCACTACTGTTTCACCATCATTACTGTGGTGTTGTGTTGACACTAGTTCACTGTACCATCACTACTGTGTCACCATTACTACTGTGTCACAATCACTACTGTCATCACTACATTGTCACCATCACTACTGTGTCACCATTACTACTGTGTCACCATCACTACTGTGTCACCATCACTACTGTGTCACCATCACTACTGTGGTGTTGTATTGACACTAGTTCACTGTACCCTCACTACTGTGGTGTTGTGTTGACACTCTAGTTCACTGTACCATCACTACTGTGTTGTTAGTTTGACACTAGTTCACTGTACCATCACTACTGTGGTGTT
>WNWK01041244.1:0-16545 GCA_009830355.1 Cherax destructor | reverse complement strand
CCAGATCAACCAGGCTGTGATGGATATGTGGGTCAGCGGGCCCCCAGCAGCAACAGCCTGGTTACCAAAAAAGCACCAGACGAGCCTGGCCCATGGCCGGGCTCAGAGGTAGATACTCTCGAAACTCTTAAAAAGGTATATAAAAGGATAAAAGGCTCCAGCGAGCATATATTTAACATTTTTGGGGAATTCTCAGTAATTTAAATGTTTTATTGGCTTTGTGGGCCGTAAATGATCTGTGTTTTGTTGCAGTCGTCTCGTGCCCTGAAGGGCCCCCGTCAACAGTGAGCAATACTATAAACCAGGGGCACAAGCGATTTCAATAATGTCACCATTGATGACACTTTTTCCCCTTTTTTGTGTCACCATTGATGGCACTGTTTTCCTTTGTTTGTCACCATTGATGACACTTTTTCCCCTTGTTTGTGTCACCATTGATGACACTTTTTCCCCCTTGTTTGTGTCACCATTGATGACGCTTTTTTGTTTGTGTCACCATTGATGACACTGTTTCCCTTGTTTGTGTCACCATTGATGACACTTTTTCCCTTTTGTTTGTGTCACCATTGATGACACTTTTTCCCCTTGTTTTCAAACTTCTCTTTTATCCACCTCGTCATTTTCCTGGCTGTATGACACCTGCCTTATTTTGTTTTTTTTTAAACAACTGGAAGAGCATGAGTTATGAGACCGAAAGGGGAGGAGCATGAGTTATGAGACCGCAAGGGAGGAGCATAAAGTTATGAAAACCGAAAGGGAGGAAATGAGTTATGAGACCGAAAGGGGAGGAGCATGAGTTATGAGACCGCAAGGGAGGAGCATGAGTTATGAGACCCAAGGAAGGAGCATGAGTTATGAGACCGAAAGGGGAGGAGCATGATTTAAAGAGACCGCAAGGAAGGAGCATGATTTAAAGGAGACCGCAAGGGAGGAGCATGAGTTATGAGACCGCAAGGGAGGAGCATGGGTTATGAGACCGCAAGGGAGGAGCATGAGTTATGAGACCGCAAGGGAAGAGCATGAGTTATGGGGCAAGGGAGGAGCATGGATTATGAGCCCGCAAGGGGGGGGAGTATGTGTTATGAGACCGAAAAGGGAGGAGCATGGGTTATGAGACCGCAAGGGAGGGCATGGGTTATGAGACCGCAAGGGATGTGCATGGGAGAGCCCGCAAGGGGGGGCATGAGTTATGGGCCCAAGGGAGGAGCATGAGTTATGAGACCGCAAGGGAGGAGCATGAGTTATGAGACCGCAAGGGAGGAGCGAGTTATGAGACCGAAAGGGGGAGGAGAAGGAGTTATGAGACCCCAAGGGAGGAGCATGGGTTTTGGGACCGCAAGGGAGGAGCATGAGTTATGAGACCGCAAGGGGGGGCAGGGGGGTTATGAGCCCGCAAGGGATGGGCATGGGTCATGAATGGGTCATGGTCATGGATAATTGATTCAAACATAGATGTCATAGAACTTCAGGAAGATTTGGACAAACTTAATTCGTGGTCAGAAAAGTGGCAGATGAAGTTCAATGTAGATAAATGCAAGGTTCTGAAGCTCGGGAGTTCCATAACCCAAGCACTTATAAGTTAAATAACGTAGAACTTAGCCATACAGATTGCGAGAAGGACTTGGGGTGATGGTGGAAACAACCTTAAACCAAGACAGAACCTAAGCGTACGTAATAAGGCAAATAGATTACTGGGATTTATATCAAGAAGTGTTAGCAACAGAAGTCCAGAGGTTTTTACAGCTTTATACATCATTAGAAAGGCCTCACCTAGATTACGCAGCTCAGTTCTGGTCTCCATATTACAGAATGGACATAAATTCGTTAGAAAACATTCAGCGTAGAATGACTAAATTAATACATAGCATTAGAAATCTTCCTTACGAAAAAAGAAAAACCCTTTTCCATTCACTTGTGAGACGTAGAATGGGGGGAGACATGATCGAGGTATACAAGTGGAAAAGGGGTTATTAAAAAAGGGGATATAAATAAGGTCTTGAGGATATCCCCCCAAGAGAGAACCCGAAAATGGATTCAAGTTAGATAAGTTTAGATTTAGAAAGGAAAATAGGAAAGTATTGGTTTGGAAATGGGTTTGTTGATGAGTGGAACAGTCTGCCTAGTAGGGGTTTTTGAAGCTAGGACCTTGGGAGTTTCAAATTTAGGTTGGGTAAATTTAAGAGTGAGAGGGGGTTTGGGTTTGAGTGGGACTCGCGCATGAGTGGGTAGAAATTTTCAAAGCTTATTTCTTTGGGGAGCATTGAAAATTGGGTTGAGCAAATATTCTGTTAGTGGACGGATTGTGAAGGACCTGGGCCCAGTATGGGCCAACAGGCCCTGCTGCAGTGTTCCTCCTTTCTTATGTTCTTATGTTCTTATGAATGAGGCCGCAAGGGATGGGCATGGGTCATGAATGAGGCCGCAAGGGATGGGCATGGGTCATGAATGGGGCCCCAAAGGGATGGGCAGGGGTCATGAATGAGACCGCCAGGTAGAGGCAGGGGTTTATGGGTGAATCAGCAAGGAAAGGACATGGAAATAAATGGTATAAAATACCACACAAGGGAAAAAATAAACACATAAGCAGTATAATGTGATCCTTTATTGACAACTTTCCCCCCGCAGGGGGCCAAATCAAAGTCACAAAACAGATTTTACCTGGAAAATAAGCAACATGGAGATATATATAGGGTACAGTCAGGTGGAGAATGCTGGGTAAAGGTGGAGAAAGCTGCATGTGAGTCTTAAAAAGTAGTGTGATAGTTAAAAACATAGTGTGACTTAAAGGACCTGCAGTGTACCATTCTTGAGTTCTAGGTGGGATAGCGTTGAAGAAGTTTCTTGACACCAAAATTAAACGTGGTGTAATTATAGGTTTTTTCCTGCGCGCACTCAGAATCTGCAGCAGTGAGTTCCTTGAAGAAGAATGCTCCCTCATTGAACAAGTTTTTCCAAACTTCACTATCCTCGTCACTTCATTAGAGACTGCAGACGACGGGCATTAAACATCTTCAACACACCCAGAAAGACACTGCTGAGAAGAGATACATAGTCCTTCCCACCAACTCCATTTCCAAACAATTTTCCCAACATTTTTTCTAAGACCTTATTCCAGTATCCACCTCCACATCCACCACCATTAAGGACATTACCAGTAACAGACAGGAAAAGCTTCCCAAACCACGGCAGGGGGATACACAATCCCTTGTTTAAAGGCTGCAGCAAATTATGTTGGCGAAACATCCAGAGACCTACAAACACGCATTTCAGAACACCAGTACGCAGGCAGATCTGACGACTCAAGAAATGCCTGTGTTCAACACCAAAATTTCACAACCATTTAATCAACTACAGAAACGCAAGACTCATCGCCAGAAAAACACGCAATACCGAAGAATCCTAGAATCATCACTCATCTGTATATCCAACAACTTCAACCAGAACAACGGCTTCTACAACATGGGTGAACCCATTGCCAAAAAACTTTTCAACGCTATCCCCCCTAGAACTCAAGAATGGTACACTGCAGGTCCCTTTAAAATCACACTATGTTTTTAACTATCACACTACTTTTTAAGACTCACATGCAGCTTTCTCCACCTGACCCGATTCTCCACCTGACTGTACCCTATATATATCTCCATGTTGCTTATTTTCCAGGTAGATCTGTCTGTGACCCATAAAGCCCACTGCGTGGGGGAAAGTTTTCAATAAAGGATCACATTATACTGTTTTGTGTTTATTTTTCCCAAAGGAAAAGGGCATGGGGTTTTGAATGAGGCTGCAAGGACTGGGTTATGGGGGAGTCAGCAAGGACTGGGTTATGGGTGAGTCAAAGGACTGGGTTATGGGTGGGGTCAGCAAGGACAAGAAAACTGCATTTTTTTTTTTTAAAAAACTTGGATCATTGGGAATTTTGCTTCTGCTACTGCTGTCTGACTGTGTATGACAGTTACATAGTGGGAACACCAGCAGTGTGATGCTACTACTGCTGTCTGACTGTGTATGACAGTTACATAGTGGGAACACCAGCAGTGTGCTGCACTACTGCTGTCTGACTGTGTATGACAGTTGGAAAAAAAAACACATAAACAGTATAATGTGATCCTTTATTGACAACGTTTCGCCCAGCAGTGGGGTTTTTTCGAGTCACAGACAGATAAAGGATCACATTATACTGCTTTGGGGTTTATTTTTCCCTTGTGTCGGTATTTTTTTACCATTTATTTCCATCGTGATGACAGTTACATAGTGGGGAAAACCAGCAGTGTGCTTCTGCTACTGCTGTCTGACTTTTATGACAGTTACATAGTGGGGAAAACCAGCAGTGTGCTTCTGCTACTGCTGTCTGACTGTGTATGACAGTTACATAGTGGGAACACCAGCAGTGTGCTGCCACTACTGCTGTCTGACTGTGTATGGACAAATGGGGGAAAACCAGCAGTGTGCTGCTACTCTGCTGTCTGACTGTGTATGACAGTTACATAGTGGGAACACCAGCAGTGTGATGCTACTACTGCTGTCTGACTGTGTATGACAGTTACATAGGGGGGGAACACCAGCAGTGTGATGCTACTACTGGGGTGTCTGACTGTGTATGACAGTTACATAATTGGGGAAAACCAGCAGTGTGATGCTACTACTGCTGTCTGACTTTTATGACAGTTACAAAGGGGGAAAACCAACAGTGTTTTGCTGTATTTCTGACTTTTAGCAGTTACTGGGGGGAACCCCGAAGTGTGCTGCTACTACTGCTGTCTGACTGTGTATGACAGTTACATAGTGGGAACACCAGCAGTGTGATGCTACTACTGCTGTCTGACTGTGTATGACAGTTACATAGTGGGAACACCAGTAGTGTGATGCTGCTACTGCTGTCTGACTTTTGTATGACAGTTACATAGTGGGAACACCAGCAGTGTGATGCTACAAATGCTGTCTGACTGTGTATGACAGTTACATGGGGGAACACCAGCAGTGTGATGCTGCTACTGCTGTCTGACTGTGTATGACAGTTACATAGTGGGAACACCAGCAGTGTGATGCTACTACTGCTGTCTGACGGGATGACATTTAAATAGTGGGAACACCAGCAGTGATGTTTACTGCTGTCTGACTGTGTATGACAGTTACAAAAGTGGGAACACCAGCAGTGTGCGGGGTTACTACTGCTGTCTGACTGTGTATGACAGTTACATAGTAACACCAGCAGTGTGATGCTGCTACTGCTGTCTGACTGTGTATGAGTTACATAGGGGGAACACCACCTTGTACACCTATGTGCCACCCTTGCTCACACCTATGTGCCACCCTTGCTCACACCTATGGGCCACCCTTGCCCCACCTATGGGCCACCCTTGCTCACACCTATGGGCCACCCTTGCTCACCCTATACCCTTGCTCACCCGGGGCCACCCTTGCTCACCCCTATGGGTCACCCATGCTCACACCTATGGGCCACCCTTGCCCCCCTTTGGGTCACACTTTCTCACACCTGTAGGTCACCTCTGCAAAAAACCCCAAATTTTTTCTGCTTGTAAAAGTAAAATATACTTAGTGAAGGTGATATGAAAATTAGTTTATAATAAGTTATTTTGGGTTAGTGTACGTCGTGTTGACCCGCCCTTACGACACATTACTTGACAAGGTACATACACTGTATATGTTAATGGTTCTGATAAACATCGTTTTGTGGTTCGCTCACACACCACAACAACAACAACAATAATAATAATAATAATAATAATAATTTTATTTCTAAAGTACAAGGTATACAGCCCTGCTGACATCAATGACGTACTACTATACAGGAAGCCCTTTTTATGCGGGCTTTTCCCCCAAATTAGGTCATTTTTTCCCGGACTAACACCCGGTACCTATTTTAATGCTAGGTGAACATGGTCAGCAGCTGTTTGAAAACACATCCTAATTTTTCCATCCACCTGGGATCGAACCACGGACCTGAGTGGGGAGCTGAGTGCGCTAGCCGCACATAGGAGAAACTTACGACGACGTTTTCGGCTCGACTTGGATCATTTACGGGTCACACAGAAATTTTAAGATTTACCTGGTGTCTTGTTTTATTTGCCCCAAAACAAGATCAATTCCTGCCAAAAAATTCCACGGGGGGGTTTTGGGCCCAAATTAACGATGATTAACTTGCTGAACGGGAATTCGGGTAGTATAACAAGTGGTTAGACGGCCATAATTTTTCGGCTGTCAAACATTGGTTGGGAAAATTTAAAATTTAGCTTATTTCTTGTTCATCTTATAAAACGCAGGAAAACAAGACGAGTTCTCGAAGACTGAACCGCAGAGCTCCTCAATAAATTTTTCTTTACAAAGTCAGTCTTTCCATTCTCTCTGTCCTGGATGTTTTTGTAGTTGTACTCACCTATATGTGGTTGCAGGGGTCAGTTACAACTCCTGGCCCCCCTTTTTTCGCTAGTTGTGTGTGTTTGTGTTGAGTGTGTATATAGTTGTGTGTGTGCTAGGTAGGTGGGTTTTTTTTAATATCTCTTGGGTGTTTCCCTCATCAACACCCTCTCCTTGATGTTATGTTGAGCAGTAATTATTCCGGTTACTGCCTACCTCGCCCCTTCCCTTCCCACCTGCATAAACACCATTATGTTGCCACCATTACTATAACCATTACCACTAACACAACCCCGACACTCACTGGACAACATGTATGGACTGTGGTCCTAGCTTTTAGTGGTGTCACCTTAGTGTGGCGTCATATGTGGTGTCATATGTAGTGTCTGCCATGATGTGATGTATGTGTGGTGTCTGCCATGATGTGATGTATGGGTGGTGTCTACCATGGTGTGATGTATGTGTGGTGTCTGCCATGATGTGATGTATGGGGGGGTCTACCATGGTGTGGATGTGATGTTTTTGTGGTGTTTACCATGGTGTGATGTGGGGGGGGGCTGCCATTGTGATGTGTTGTCTCCCTGGTGTGATGTGGTGTCTGACATGGAGGGTTGTGATGTGGGTGTCTGGCATGTGTCGATGTATGATTTTGGTGTTCTATGGTGTGATGTGGGTCTGCCATGGAGGGTTGTGATGTGGGTGTCGGCATGTGAGGGCCTGCAGTAGTGTGATATGTGATGTCTGTGGTCTCATGTGTCTTCCATGGTTTGAGTGTGATGGATGGTGTTTGCCATGGTTTGAGGTGATGGATGGTGTTGCCATGGGTTGAGTGTGATGGATGGTGTCTGCCCTGGTTTTAGTGTGATGGATGGTGTCTGCATGGTTTGAGTGTGATGGATGGTGTCTGCCATGGTTTGAGGGGGTGATGGATGGTGTCTGCCATGGTTTGAGTGTGATGGATGGTGTCTGCCATGGTTTGAGTGTGATGGATGGTGTTTGCCATGGTTTGAGTGTGATGGATGGTGTCTGCCATGGTTTTAGGTGATGGATGGTGTCTGCCATGGTTTGAGTGTGATGGATGGTGTCTGCCATGGTTTGAGTGTGATGGATGGTGTTTGCCATGGTTTGAGTATGATTCTTGGGTCTGCCATGGTTTGGTGTGATTCTTGGGGGGTCTGCCATGGTTTGAGTGTGATTCTGAGGTCTGCCATGGTTTGAGGGGAGGGTCTGCCATGGTTTGAGTGTGATTCTTGAGGTCTGCCATGGTTTGAGTGTGTTTTTGAGGTTCCCATGGTTTGAGTGTGATTCTTGAGGTATGCCATTGTTTGAGTGTGATTCTTGAGGTTGCCTTTGTTTAGTGTGATTCTTGAGGTCTGCCATGGTTTGAGTGTGATTTTGGGTCTGCCATAGTTTGAGTGTGATGGATGGTGTCTGCCATGTTTGAGTGTGATGGATGGTGTCTGCCATGGTTTGAGTGTGATTTTTTTGGGTTTTTTTTTTCGGGGCCCATGGTTTGAGTGTGATTCTTGAGGTCTCCATGGTTTAGTGTGATTCTTGGGGTTTTTTTTTTCTACCCATTTTTGGGGGTTTTTTGGGGAGGGTTTTGGTTTTTTGGGGGAGGGGATTTGAGGTTTGGGGGATTTTCTTGAGGTCTGCCATGGTTTGAGGGGGATGGATGGTGTTTGCCATGGTTTGAGTGTGATGGATGGTGTTTGCCATGGTTTGAGTGTGATGGATGGTGTTTGCCAGGGTTTTAGTGTGATTTTTGAGGTCTGCCATGGGTTTGGGGAGGTTTTTAAATGGGTTTTTCGGGGCCCAGGGGATTTAGGGTTTTTTCCTTTTGGGGTTTTTTCTCCCTGGTTTGAGTGTGATTTTTCCCTTTTAAAAGGGGGGTCTGCCATGGTTTGGGGTGTGAGGGATGGTGTCTGCCATGGTTGGTATGATTCTTGAGGTCTGCCATGGTTTGGGGGATTCTTGAGGTCTGCCTGGTTTGGGGTGGGGATTTTATTTTGGAGGGGTCTGCCATGGTTTGAGTGTGATTCTTGAGGTCTGCCATGGTTTGAGTGTGTTTTTTCTTGGGGTTTTTCGGGGCCCATGGTTTGAGTGTGAGGGTCTGCCATGGTTTGAGTTGATTCTTGATTGTTTTTAACATTTAAAATTGTGGTGTATTTACTTTGGTGTTGGCGCGTGTGTGTTGGTCTTTGTGCTGTGTTTTTAAAGGATAGTTTGTTTTGTAACGTTGTGAGGTAATAGTGGGATAGTTTTTTTTGTAACGTTGTGAGGTAATAGGATAGTTTTTTTTTTGTAACTTTGGGAGGTATGGGGGATGTTTGTTTTGTAACGTTGTGGTATAGTGGGATGTTTGTTTTGTAACGTTGTGAGGTATATGGATGTTTGTTTTGTAACGTTGTGAGGTAATAGTGGGATAGTTTGTTTTGTAACGTTGTGAGGTATAGGGGGATAGTTTTTTTTGTAACGTTGTGGGGTATGGGGGATAGTTTTTTTTGTAACGTTGTGAGGTATAGCGGGATAGTTTGTTTTTAACGTTGTGAGGTATAGTGGGATATTTTGTTTTGTAACGTTGTGGGGTATAGTGGGATAGTTTGTTTTGTAACGTTATGAGGTATAGCGGGATGTTTTTTTTGTAACGTTGTAATGTATAGTGGGATATTTTGTTTTTAACGTTGTGGGGTATAGGGGGATAGTTTGTTTTGTAACGTTATGAGGTATAGTGGGATAGTTTGTTTTGTAACGTTGTAATGTATAGTGGGATATTTTTGAGGATAGACTTAGGGCCCTGAATCTGCACTTTTAGAAAGACGTAAATTAGGGAGATAATTGAGGTGTATAAAGGGAAAAACAGGAAAAAATAAAGGTGATGTAAATAGCGTCAAAAAATATCTAGTATTGACAGGACCCCAGCAAGGGCTTTGTTGGATAAATTGATTCGGAAGGATTGGAAAAGCTTGGTTTGGTAATGGTTTGATGGGGAACAAACTCCCGGTAATTATAGAGGCTAAAACGTTGTGTATTTTAAAAAATGGCTAGATAAATATGAGTGGGTGCGGGTGGGTGTGAGTTGGACCTGACTAGTTTGTGCTACTAGGTCAGATGCCGTGCTCCTTCCTTAAGTGGATGCCTGACCTGGCTGGGTCGGGGGTTGGAAAAGGGGGGGAGACTTGGGCCTGCCCCCTGGGGCCCGTAGGCCTGCTGCAGTGTTCCTTCTTTCTTATGTTCTTATGTAACGTTGTGAGGTATAGTGGAATAGTTTGTTTTGTAACGTTTTGAGGTATAGCGGGGTAGTTTGTTTTGTAACGTTGTAATGTATATGGGGTAGTTGTTTTGTAACGGTGAGGTATAGTGGGATAGTTTGTTTTGTAACGTTATGAGGTATAGTGGGATATTTGTTTTGTAACGTTGTAATGTATAGTGGGGTAGTTTGTTTTGTAACGTTTGGGGATAGTGGGATAGTTTGTTTTGTAACTTATGAGGTATAGCGGGGTAGTGGTTTTTGTAGCATTGTGGGGATAGTGGGATAGTTTTTTGTAAAATTTTGAATTGTAGTGGATAGTGTGTGAGTGGTGCGAGTGTGTGGGGAGGGTGCAGTGCCAGGGGTTGTGCGTGAGGGGGAGTGTGCGTGTGGTGTTGGCTACAGTCAAAGGGGAAAGGGGGGGGGTTATATGGATTTACCTGTGGAGGCTCCACTGCTGCGCTGCTGCTAATCATCGTCCTAATTTCCCTTCTAATCCTCCTGTTATTACTAGTCCTGTTTCCATTGCTACTACTATTATTGCTAATATTTCCACTGGGGAACATGTGGAGTATGAACATTGAACAAAAAACAAGGGTCCCAAAACTGACCCCCAGAATCTACCTGACACTTGCTCTAACTTTTCCCCTACATGGCAACTGTTCAGTGTCAGTCAGTCTTACCATGCTTAGTGAGGGGTCATCGCCTTGGAGGGTCATCGCCTTGCTTGCGAGGTGTCATCGCGAGGTGTCATCAGCCTTGCTTGCGAGGTGTCATCAGCCTTGCTTAGCGAGGGGTCATCAGCCCTTAGCGAGGTGTCATCAGCCTTTTAGCGGGGGTCATCAGCCGCGCGAGGTGTCATCACCTTGCTTAGCGGTGTCATCAGCCTTGTTTGCGGGTGTTACCCTTTCCCTTGCGGTGTCATCAGGGCCCTTTCTTGCAGGGGTCATCAGCCCAGCGGGGGTCATCAGCCTTCCTTCTGAGGTGTCATCAGCCTTGTTGCAGGTGTC
Source organism: Cherax destructor (assembly GCA_009830355.1). Taxonomy (NCBI): domain Eukaryota; kingdom Metazoa; phylum Arthropoda; class Malacostraca; order Decapoda; family Parastacidae; genus Cherax; species Cherax destructor. Next base: position 5,910 of record WNWK01041244.1, on the reverse strand, counting down.
ATCAGCCTTCACGAGGTGTCATCAGCCTTGCTTAGCGAGGTGTCATCAGCCCCCAAGCGAGGTGTCATCAGCCTTGCTTAGCGAGGTTCATCACCCAGCGAGGTGTCATCAGCCTTGGCGGGTGTCATCAGCCTTGCTTGGGGTGTCATAAACCTTGCTTGCGAGGTGTCATCAGCCTTCCCCAGCGGGTGTCATCAGCCCCCCCTTTGCTTAGCGGGTGTCATCAGCCTTGCTTAGCGAGGTGTCATCAGCCTTGCTTAGCGAGGTGTCATCCCCCCGCGCGAGGTGTCATCACCCGCGCGAGGTGTCATCAGCCTTGCAGCGGGTGTCATCACCTTGCTTGGGGTGTCATCACCCCCGGCGAGGTGTCATCAGCCTTGTTGCGGGTGTCTAGCCTTGCTTGCGAGGTGTCACCCCCGGCGGTGTCATCAGCCTTGCTTGCGGGGTGTCATGCCTTGAGCGAGGTGTCATCACCCCCGGGCTTTAGGGCGAGGGTCTCGCCCTTGCAGGTGTCATCAGCCTTGCTTACGGGTGTCACACCTTGTTTGCGGGTGTCATCACCTTGCTTGGGGTGTCATCGCCTTGCTTGCAGGTGTCATCAGCCTTGGGGGGTGTCATCGCCGCTTGGAGGTGTCATCACCCTTTTTAGCGGGTGTCTCAGCCTTGTTGGAGGTGTCATCACCCTTGTTTGGGGAGGTGTCATCAGCCTTGCTTGGAGGTGTCATCAGCCTTGCTTGCGGGTGTCATCAGCCTTGCTTAGCGAGGTGTTCACCTTGCTTGCGAGGTGTCATCACCTTGCTTGCGGGTGTCATCACCTTGCGGGGTGTCATCAGCCTTGCTTAGCGAGGTGTCATCAGCTTTGCTTAGCGGGGTTTCATCACCTTGCCTTGCTTGCGAGACACTCGGGAATAATATGTACATGAAATCTAAAAAAAGTGTGTTGATTTCAAACATATCCATCGAGTTAGAAAAAATTGTATCCCCTTTTTTTTTTATTCTACTCCTGCGTCTAGTATTGAGATGAGACTGATGGAGTAGTAATTCCAACTAGGGACTGATCTCCAGGTTTGTCGTGGTGTCACATTGGTCGTCTTCAGTCTCTTCTTTTATGTTAACTTAGTCTTAACCCCTTACGTTAGTAAGATTTTCAACATAGACTAATAAGTTAAAAGATAATTATTTTTTTTGATAATGGAAACCCGTACTCATAACATCATAATTTTGGTTGTAGCTTATTGGTTAAATAATAAAAGACACGATACCATCACTGGAACAATACACAAATAACCTGAACATAGGAGAGAGAAGTTTGGGTGGGGTTCGAACCCGCGGTCAGGGGTCTAAAAACTCAGACCGTCGCGTGTACTGGGTCAGCTAGCTTCAAAAGATTAATTCAACTAGGCCGTCCAACATGGCCGTCACCCCTTTTTACGCGATTGTTGAAAAAACTTGCATTTGTGGACACAGGGGTGCCTATGCTCCCCTTTCCCTATGGTGTGGAAATATACTTAGTTAGATGAACTTATTAAAGCTAGCTGGCCCGGGGGCTTACGCGACGGTCAGGAGTTTTGAGACCTCTGACCCGGGTTCGAACCCCCCCCTGGTATGGTTTTTTTGCAATCATGTCATTACGATTTCGTGAGTCATAGGAGGGGAAAAGTTTCCCGATGTGTGACTTTGTAAATGGTTTAAGGTGAAAAACGTCTTGGTGCCCCCTCTGCTATGTGCGGGTTATTTATTATACTTGTTGGTTATTTTGCTACATTGGCAATATCATCTTCGCAAAATGCTACTAAAAAATTAACGACAATTTGGGTAAACCTAATACATAATTTAGGTAGAGAAATAAACTTTGAAAGCTGCACACAACAAGTCAACACTACACTAATGCAGATACATGTTTCCCGTATCTGAAAAATAAATTGTGTTGATATTTATATATGTAAAAAATTTACTAATGTAAGTAACTTAGGAATGGGAGGACTTTTGGGCATCATAAAATCTCTGGTACGATACCTGTTTGCCTTGAAGGGAACCACCTCCCAAAACTTCGTTATAATTAAATGGATAAAATACCGACACAAGGAAATATAAACACACAAGCAATTTAATGTGATCCTTTATTGACAACGTTTCGCCCACACAGTGGCCAGAAGATATCTGTTTGGACGATAAAGCCCACTGTGTGGCAAAGTTGTTAAGGATCATTTCCCGCTTAAGTGTTTATATTTCCAAAATTTATTAGTGCTAGGGACGTCTTTGGTTGTAACTTGTTCTTGAGTGACTGATCTGGCAAGTTTTCATCACATTCTCTTTAAGTAATTATTTTATTAAATATAATCTCTTTTTCTGTGCAAAACCATTTTTTTTTTTAAAATTAAGCACATGGTTGTGAGTTCTTATGGTTTGGTTAGATTATTATTATATTCATTTGGGAAAAGAAATGTGGCGTTATACAGCGCCATGGAACAATGTAAGGTAATCAGGTTTGGTTCCCAATCAGTGTCATTAAAGCAAATGCTTTTAAAGTTTTTAAATAAGCTTAAATCAAATGAAGGAAATGTATTGTACGGGTCAATAGGTCTGTTATATTAGTCATTGTGGTTTGACTCAATTGAATTAGATATTGAAAACAAGTAGCAGAATAGCTTTGATTTAGGAAAGGTTTTGCTGTGTGGGGAGCTTTATCAAGACTTAAATAATGAAACTTGCCAATAAAGGTTGTTCTACAACTTGTCTCTGTTTACAAATTGTGGCCACTTCACCATTTCCTTCAGTTTCTGTTAGATATTATTGTGCTGCTAACTTTTGGGGGTTGGGTGCATGATGGTGAATTAATCACTCAGGGGTAAAGGGGTTTGACCTAAGTTCTTTTGATTTAGAACATGTGCAACACTTGGGGATCTTTGAGGAAACGTTTCGCGCCACAGTGGCTTCATCAGTCCATACAAAGGAGTGGTAAAGAAAAGGAGGAGTTCGAGGTAATCAGTCCCCCAGAACCCCCCGGTTTTTATTCTCCTTTTTATGGACTTGGGAAAAAGTGTGGGGGTTTTCCCCGTACCCCAAATGTTTATTTTTAAATATTTAAATTGTCGTTCTCTGAACCATTTATCTGTATGCTCATTTGCTCACAGCCTTCAGCTAGGCACAAAGAGCCAGGTTGAATTCCGGGCATGGCGAGGCAAGAGCAAACGTCTTGCACCTGCTGCCATTGTTCACCTAGCAGGAGATACTTGGCTGCTCTAGGTTTTATCATAATGAAGATGAGGACTTGGTGATAAAGATCTAATGCAGTTATTTTTTTATTGGTACAAAATTTAAACAGGGGAGTAAACCAAACTGCTTGACCGTGTTGATTTAATAATGCAGGGAAGTCGTCTTTTCGACAACTATCCCCTTTGGGACACCTAGAACATTCAAAAAAAAAAGATGCCAAGTTAAAGTCTTTACGTCAGTTATTTTTCTAAAATTGGACTGTTACTGCCCCCAAACATCCCTTTTTATCGCATGGTGCCAGTGGTGACACTGACGGTTCCTTCAGGGCATGCCTGGAGGGTATTCCGGGGATCAACACCCCCACGGCCCGGCCCAGCCAGGCCTCCCGGTGGATCGGGGCCGATCAACCAGGCTGTTACTGCTGCCCGGGCAGGTAGCCCAACGTACGAACCACAGCCCGGCTGATCCGGCACCGACTTTAAGTATTTGTCCAGCCCTTGAAGGCAGCCGGGGGCCTATTGGAAATTCCCCCTTTTATGCAGGAGAGATATCGGAACCGGAACAGATACAGAGATCGTTGACGACCCGCATAGACCAGCAAAGTTTTTTAAATTTTAAACTCCTTTAGGTCTTAAATATCTACTCACTGGAGCGGAGGAGAAGTGAGGGAAAAAGAGAAGAAGTGCAAAAAAAACCCAGAAAAGCAGGGAAACCGTGGGCACAATAAGGAACACTGTCAATTCCCTAGAATATTCAACATCTTACCAGGAGATATCAGAAATTTGCTGGGACAAGTGTAAAATCTTCAAGAGGAAACTGGGCAGGTATCTTCACTATGTGAAGGATCAACCAGGCTGTGATGGATATGAAAAAAGCAGGCCACCAGCAAAACAACAGCCTGACTGGGCGAGGCAAATACCAGACGAGCCTGGCCCAAGGCCGAGCTCTGGGAGTAGAAAATTTTCGGAACTTATTCAAGGTATATCAAAGGTAAAGCATGGGAAAACGCTGATCTGGAGAAAATTTTCAAAAAACCCTTTATTGGCTGTATAAATTCAGTTGAGTACGTAAAAAATATTGGAAGAACCTGAAGTCCTGGAACTGTACTCCTTGCAGCTTAGGCAATAAAGATACATTCTAATTTACATTCTGAAAAATTTGAAGGAATTGGTTCTAAAAACTGAATACGAAAATTCCTCTCTACGTGAACAAGAGGCTCGGCCCTGGTACAATATATACTCAATGAAAAGAAGGGGGTAATGAGTTCACAGAGATACTCTAATAAGTGTAATGGGACCAAGACTTTTCAACACCCTCATTTCATTCATAAAGGGGGATTATGAACAGATCCCTAGTTGTTTTAAGAGTGAACTTTATTATTCTTTTCGTTGGGTTCCCGAAACTGGGTTGTAGTGCCTGAGGGAAAAAACAATAGTCTGATTGATCAGGTCGTCAACCGGAAAACGTGGTCTAGGATCGGGGTGCGGAGGCAGTTACCTCTAGAACTGTCTACAGGGCCCCCCCGGGTAAATCAACCGTTTCCCCCCTCCCAGGGTAAATCCAAACGTTCCCCTCTCCCAGGGCAAATCAACACGTTCCCCCCCTCCCAGGGTAAATCCCAAAACGTTCCCCTCTCCCAGGGCAAATCAACACGTCCCCCCCTCCCAGGGTAAATCAACCCCCTCTCACAGGGTAAATCAACACTTCCCCCCCCCTAGGGTAAACCCAAAACTTCCCCCCCCCCTAGGATAAATCCATCCCCCTCCCAGGGGTAAATCAAACGTCCTCCTCTCCCAGGTTAAAATTAAACGTCCCCCCCTCCCAGGGAAAAACCCAAAACCTCCCCCCCCTCCCAGGGAAAAAACAACACCCCCCTTTTCCCCGGGTAAATCAACTCTCCCTCTTCTTCCTTGCAGCTCCCCCCGGGCCCCGCCCCCTTTTGCAAAGGGGGGCCGTTGACACAAGGCGGTGACGTGGCAGTATCGGGAATCGACCCCAGGTTCCCACTGTGGTGGGCCCAGCCGACCCCCCTGGCTGCCTGACTCCACTTTTTACCTCTCCTATTCCACGCAACCTGACTATGCCCTGAGCCTGACTCCCCCCCGGGCCCCAACCCCGCCCAGGCCCTGACTCTGCCCTAAGCCTCGCCCCCCCTCTAGCTTGTTGGGTTTTTTTGCCCAAATTGGTGTCTTTAAATTTAAAAGGAATGTGTTACATATAGCCCTTTTGTGTGTGTGTGTGTGTGTTTGCTGGTACAGCCTTTGTTTATTTTACTACATTAACTTTTTACCCAATACTTATAGTCAACTGCTTAGCCCTCCCCGCAAACTTATAATTACTAATCACTTACCTTTTATATACCTTTGAAGAGTTTCGAGAGTATCTACTCTTTTGAGCCCGGCCATGGGCCAGGCTCGCCCGGGTTTCCTGGTCAACCAGGCTGTTGCTGTATTCCCCAAACCCCACAGCCTGGTTGATCTGGCACCTGGTGAAGATATTTGTCCAGTTTCCTCTTGAAGGCTTCTACACTGGTTCCAGCCGTGTTTCAATTTTTGGTAAAATGTTGAATAGTCTGGGGGCCCCGGATTTTAAAACAATGCTCCTCTTGTCCCCACCGCACCCCTGCTCCTCACTGGGTTTATTTTACACTTTCCCATATCTCTCACTCCAGTATGTTGTTATGGCAGTGTGCAG
>WNWK01041243.1:0-16546 GCA_009830355.1 Cherax destructor | reverse complement strand
CCTGCATGCTGCAGCACTCCCTGCATGAATGCTACACTCCCTGCATGAATGCTACACTCCTGCATGAATGCTACACTCCCTGCATGAATGTTACACTCCCTGCATGAATGCTACACTCCCTGCATGAATGCTACACTCCTGCATGAATGCTAAACTCCCTGCATGAATGCTACACTCCCTGCATACCTGCTAAACTCCCTGCATGGCTGCTACACTCCCTGCATGAATGCTAAACCCCCTGCATGAATACTACACTCCCTGCATGCCTGCTAAACTCCCTGCATGAATGCTAAACTCCTTGCATGAATGCTAAAGTCCCTGCATGAATGCTAAAGTCCCTGCATGAATGCTACACTCCCTGCATGCCTGCTAAACTCCCTGCATCAATGCTAAACTCCCTGCATGCCTGCTAAACTCCCTGCATGAATGCTAAACCCCCTGCATCAATGCTAAAGTCCCTGCATGAATGTTTACACTCCCTGCATGCCTGCTAAACTCCCTGCATGCCTGCACACTCCTGCATGAATGCTACACTCCCTCCATGAATGCTAAACTCCCTGCATGAATGCTACACTCCCTGCATACCTGCTACACTCCCTACATGAATGCTAAACTCCCTGCATGAATGCTAAACTCCCTGCATGAATGCTAAATTCCCTGCATGAATGCTACACTCCCTGCATGCCTGCTAAACTCCCTACATGCCTGCTACACTCCTGCATGAATGCTACACTCCCTGCATGAATGCTACCACAGGGTGCCACTAGGAATCTTCTTTGGACCCATGGTGACTTATTTCACAGTGACAATCACTAAACCACCAAAAAGACACCAAATGTATTGTGAATGTTTGAAAGAGCGCTGGGTAATGTTCTCTCAATGGTAAACAACGCTCACTGGCGGGCGCTCCTGCGCAGGCGCGGAGCAGGCGGACAGGTCTAATACGTTAAACGAGCCATTTTACGATTCTCGAAATCGAAAAAGCTTACTTAAACACGATCTTTACGAAATAAGAACCTTACGAAACTCGGGGGTCCACTGTAAATATAAATGACTAACGAATTGGATAAATGAACATTTAACATAACTTTTACCTTTATTGAAGACTCTTAATAATAATAATAATAATAATAATAATAATTTTTATTTCAATGCATGTTACAAGTGTACAATGTTATTGGTAGTTACAAATATAATACAATTATAAAACTGTAATGCAAGGAGAGCCACTGGCATGCCATGGCATTAGGGGCAGTTTATTCTAGAGACTTATTCACTAAGTACTTAATGCTAAAGAAATTGATTGAGTTTATTCTAGTTCTATATTATTTAAATTATTAAATGGTTATACATACTATTTAAAGACAATACAAGAGAAATTGGTTGAGTTTAATCTAGTTGTAGAATTTATTTCAAATTACAGTATGTTGATGCTATACTAGTATAATAACAATACTAGAAATAGTTTTTAGAGTTTCATCTAGGTATATATTTTATTTCAAATTAAGAAAATGATGATACTATAAGATTTTAAATGACAATATGATGATATGAGATTGCAACAAGTGTTAAGGAGGATGAACATATCAAAATGAGATCTTCTTAAGTAAAATAATATTGGGTTTGGAAGTTTGTTACAGTATGAGTATTTAGTATAGGGTGAGTAGGTGACTTTTGAGAAGAGTCTTGAATTGATTTTCCGACAAGGTTAACTTGATATTTACTGGTAATGAATTCCAGATTTTGGGGCCCTTATGTGCATAGAATTTTTACATTGGTTAGTATGGACTCGGTATGTCAAATAGTGATCTGTGTCTGTGTCATGTTCGTGGGACCTATTAAAGTTGTTGAGGAGAATTCTGAGCGCAGGGTTAATATTAGCATGTAGAGTTTTATGTATGTAGAAGGCACATGAATAGGTATGAATATTTTTTATGGTGAGTAGTTTTAAGGTTCTGAATATAGGTGGAGTATGCTGTCTAGAGTGGAATTTGTTATCCTCCTGACTGCAGCCTTTTGCTGGGTTATGAGTGGTCTAAGGTGATTTAATGTTGTTGAGCCCCATGCACAGATTCCATAGGTGAGATAAGGGTAGATAAGAGAATGATATAGTGCAATGAGAGCTGGTTGAGGCACATAATAGCGTATCTTAGATAATATACCTACTGTCCTTGAGATTTTCTTGGAAATTTGTTGTATGTGTGTTTGGAATTTAAGACTACTGTCAAGGTGGATTCCTAGGAATTTTCCCTCTGTGAGCCTTGTGATGGGTGAACCATTTAGCGTTATGTTAAGTGGAACATTTGTAGCTTTGTTTCCAAACTGAATGTAGTAGGTCTTGTCCGTATTGAGAGTAAGCTTATTTGTCATCATCCATGTTGATATTTTCTGTAATTCGGCATTAACTGTGTTGGCTAGTACGACTGGATTTGGGTGAGAGAAGACATATGTTGTGTCATCTGCAAACAAAATGGGTTTGAGTAGTTGTGATGCATTCGGTAGGTCATTTATGTAAATGAGGAATAGGAGTGGCCCCAGGACACTACCTTGAGGGACACCGACTGTAATTTGTTGTGTGGAAGAGTTCTCTCCATTTGTGTTCACGTACTGACTTCTGTTGCTAAGGTACGACTTTAGGTAGTTGAGGGGTGCCCCTAATACCATAGTGCGCTAGTTTTGTGAGCAATAAATCATGGTCGACTGTATCAAATGCTTTGCGTAGGTCTATGAAGATTCCCAGCGGAACCTCTTTCTTCTCAAGTGCGGTGTATATTAACTCTAACATGTGTGTTATAGCATCGTTTGTGCTCTTGTTGGTCCTGAATCCAAATTGACAGGGGTTTAGTACATTGTGTGAGACGAGGTAGGAATAGATCTGTTTATGAATTAATTTTTCAAGATTTTAGAAAGCAGTGGTAAATTTGAGATTGGTCTGTAATTGTTCAGTCAGTTTGGTCACCTCCTTTGTGGATCGGGTGACCCTAGCTATTTTGAGAATTGATGGGAAGGTTGAAGATTCAATGGATTTATTGAATAATGCTGCTATAATTGGTGACAGTACATGTGTAGCTTTTTGTACATAAAGGGTGGTAAGCTGTTTATGTCTCCTGCTTTGTTTTTAAGGGTGTTGATTATGTGTGAGACTTCAATTGAGTTGGTAGGAGCTAGGAATAGTGTATCTGGGTAGGTGTTGGTGAGGTAGTCTGTTGGACGAGTGTTCGAGCTTGGGATCCTACTCGCAGATTCTTTCCTATGGTGGAGAAAAAAACATTAAGTCTGTTTGCTGTCTCAATTGGTGAGAGTAGGGTTCGTCTGTTTTTGATAATTTGATGGTATTGTTCGTGGATATCTTTTTATTTCCTAGAATTGTAGATAGGGTTTTCCAGGTCTTTTCATATCACCTTTACGGTCTGGAGTCTGTTCTCATAATACAATTTTTGGACCTTCTTATCAGGCTAGTAAGGATTGATGAGTAGCGTTTGATTGTTCTCTGGTTATTAGACCCCTTCTATATTGTTTTTCATATTGGTGCCTCTTATTTATGGATTTAAGGATGCTGGGTGTTAGCCAGGGATTGTTAAGTCTCTTAGCTGTGATCTGTTTAGTTTTTTCGGCAATGTCTGTTATAGAGGTTATGTGTTTTTTAAGAAAGTTCTTGATGCATTCATTAATATCTGAGTGTGTTTCCAATTCGTTAAGCCAGTCAATGTTCGTCATAGCTGATATAAAATTATTAACAGCAGACTCATTATGTAGTCTGAAGGTAACTTTGTAATTTCTTGGGGCAGAATGCCTAGGTTAGTTATGAGAAAGGTAGGGTAGTGGTCTGTGGTGTTTTCTGTGATTATGCCTGATTTTTGAGGAGATATTGTGTTAGTCCAGATGTGGTCTAGTAACGAGGTACTATTATCAGAGATTCTTGTAGGTTTTGATATTGTTGGTAGTAATAAGCAGTTGCTCATAGTGTTTGTGAATTCAGTTACCTGCGGGTCTTGGTCATGTAGGAGATTTATGTTGAAATCTCCTGTGAGCAGCAAATGATCTTTGTTAAGGCGTGAATCGATTATCAGGTTTCCTAGTTTTTCACTAAAGTGGCGGATGTTTGACTGTGGTAATCTGTAGATGTTTATCACTGTGAGGGGTTTTGCAGGTCTTTTGATTTAAATTTAGCTATAATATATTCTCCATGTTCATCCCTTGTACAAGAATTCTCGATACAATCGAGTTGATCTGTATAATATATTGCTGTTCCACCCTCGCTGGTCTGTCCTACAGTTGTGAATGGCTGTGTAACCTGGGATGGCATAGATACCTGTAGTATCAGGCTTTAGCCAGGTCTCAGTGAGTGTGATGATTGACATATTGGACTGTAGGGATTGGAGAGTGCTGTGAGGTCATCATAATGTTTGCTCAACGATCTAACATTGTAATTGAAGATAGTTAGTTATTGTTGGCTCTGAGTAATGTCTTTGCTTGATCAGCTGTGTAATAGTTACAATTGCTGTTGGAGTCATGTAAGTCATTTAATAATAGGTTGATATCAGGATCAATGCCTGTAATCATATGGATTAATGTGATTCTATAACTAGACTTGGGAACAATAGATTATGATAACTTAATGATATGGTATTAGATTAAAGTCTTACTTGCTAATGGATTAACACAATTATGTGCAAGTGTTTACAGGAATTTTTACAGTGATATAGGATATTTGAAAATGTTAATGATATACTAATTTAACTGTCTAATGAATGGTTAGAACAACTTCAATGACTAGTATTAAATTGGTATGGAAAATAAATTTTTGATTCAATGTGGCACTGGTTGAAACTTTAGTATATGAAAGGCAATAAGAGGTTAATGAATGCAAAGAGCTATTGAACTAGAAGTTAAAATAGATTTGACTAATATTAAAAGTAGTTTTGATTAAATTGAAGTTAATAAAGTGACTGAAGTTGGCTAATGGTAAAAGGTATTTATAAGATATAAGTAAATGATTGCACTTATCAGGTAGTTGCTTATAAAGGAAATATTAAGTAAGTCACATATACAATGAGGTAGTTGTTAGAATATATGAATACAATTAAGCAAATAAAGTGACTGAAAGTTGACTAAAGTTGGCTAATGGTAAACAGTATTTATAAAATATAAGTAAATGATTGCACTTATCAGGTAGTTACTTATAAAGGAAATATAAAGTAAGTCATATACACAATGAGGTAGTTGTTTGAATATAAGAGTACAATTAAGTAAATAAAGTGACTGGAATTTGCTTTTGGTAAAAGGTATTTGAAAGTATGAGTAAATAATTGCACTTATTTGGTAATAGCTTATAAGAAAAAATAAACTAAGTCACATACACAATGAGGTAATTGTTTGATAATAAAATATAAAAAAAAAACAATAGTGAAAAAGTTGTAATTAAATTTCAAGAAAAAAGTAATTAGTAATATTGTAAATAGATTGGGTTGGGAAAAGGTAATGATAGATTTGTATTAAAAATAAAAAATAAAAGTAAATGGTTACAGAGACGTTAAAAGATAAATATATAGTAAAATAGGATGTACAATTATATTTAGTGGGAAATTTAATATAGTGAGGTAGCAGATTATTAGAACAAAAATGAAGTTAATTACATTAGTATATAATCAGTTTTGGGAGAAATGTAAGATTGTGCGGTTGCAGTTACTAATACAACTGTTGCACTAACGCAGACTAAGGATTAGGTCATTGATATTATTCAGTCTCTGTAAGATTAGCATCTCGAAGGAATGTGGACAGTTCATTTTCATTCGTGATATAATAAGCACGGCCTACATTTGTTTTCTTAACTAGGATTTTCCCTTCTCGGGTGAAGCACTGGTGGATTTTGTCATTATTCTCACGTTTAAGCTTTCTTACTCTGTATAGGAGGTTCTGACGTTTTTGTGAGGCATTCATTTACAAAGAGATCTTTTTTGCATTAATTGATGTTTTAATAAGATCTGTTTTACTGTCTATCGTGTGAAATCTAAGCATAACACTCTTTTTCTACCTTGTGTGCCAAGTAAACATGATTCTGTTATTTCTGATGCTGGTACTACTAAATTTAAGTGATCTTTTATGGTCTGAAGAGCAGCATCTTTGCAGTTGGTATGGTTTATGCCACTTGGAAAGAGTGCACTGCTAATTATTACCGCGCTGGATAACTTATCTTGCTCATTTTTATCTTCTTGGTTAGAAAAATAGTCGGTCAGCTGGGTATCCATGGTTTTCCAGTTCTTGACAGCATCTTCAACCTTCGTGTTTAGGGGTGTTATTTGGTCTGTATGGCTGGCTATGACTGATTGGAGGGTCTTTCCAAAATCAGCCATTCCAGCTGATGTAAACTTCTGCTCAAAGCTTAGGATCTTGCTTTCTAGGTGGGCTAACTTTGTTTCATGCTTAGATAGTGTTGTACGAAGATTCCTGTTTTCCTCAGTTAAGGTGGTGATGTATGACTTAAGAGTGACAGGATCATTTGTCATACCTGAGATCAATTCAGATGGGTCAAATCCTTTGAAGGCAGTGTTGTTTGAGGGAGATTCAGTCATGATTGGTGTTGTTGCTGTCCCGTCGTCATGGGTGGTGGTTGAGTAGGGTGAGGGAGAGGGAGAGTCAGCCATTGTGTTTGTTGACATGTTGCCTGGGGTGGTGGTGGGGTGGGTGGTGGTGGGGTGGGTGGGTGATGCACCGGCGTCCTGCTGGGTAGGCAAATGAAATAGTCGAGATCTTGGTGATTTCTTGCTGTTCTTATTGCTGCTTCTTCTGTTATTAGGTCTCATATGGAAGATGGCGAGGAGGGGAGAGGGAGGAGGAGAGGTTATTGTTTGAAAGGGGAACCCCCTTCCATAAGGACTTCAGGTATCAAGGCCCTATCTGGGGTTACTTCCCTTCTTTGTCTTTTACTGGCACTAGGACCAGCTTGAGAGTCACTGTACACCTGTCGCACAAAAAATCTGTCCAGAGACGTCTGTTTCTGGCATCTCTAAGATTTGCCTAAAATGGGACCAGGCATTGTCATTGAACATGTTGCAGACATGGCTTGCAACAGCTTTCTTTCTTCTTCTTTCAACACGTCGGCCGTTTCCCACCTAGGCAGGGTGGCCCAAAAGGAAAAATGAAAGTTTCTCCTTTTACATTTAGTAATATATACAGGAGAAGGGGTTACTAGCCCCTTGCTCCTGGCATTTTAGTCGCCTCTTACGACACGCATGGCTTACAGGCAACATGGCAACAGCTTTGTTGGGGTGATATTTCTCCACAAAACTTTGCAACTCACTCCACTTTTCACACATGTCCTTAATCACTGAACAAGGCACATTCTCCCCTCTCTCTTCCTCCTCCTCTGAAGCATTTTCCTCAGCTGCGGTCTGTTGCTGTTCCAGTTGGAGTTTCTCGCCTTCTTTATCAAATGGCTGGCACTCAGAACTTTCTTTGGCCCCATGGTGGCTTATTTAGCAGTTGCACTCAATAAACAAGCACAAAAAACAATGGATTATTACGAAGTGTTTCGGATGAACGTGCGGGGTGATACTCACTCAATGATAAACAAAGGCAGACTGAGTCAGTCAGCACTTGAGTTGCCGAGTGACGCAGGCGGACGCGTTTGGTACGGACCAGTTTCAACTCTACGAAAACTGGGAGGTAGTAGGTAGTAGGTTGGTAGACAGCAACCACCCAGGGAGGTACTACCGTCCTGCCAGGTGACTGTGAAACAAAAACCTGAAACTGTTTTACATGATGGTAGGATTGCTGGTGTCTTTTTTCTGTCTCATAAACATGCTGGATAACAGGTATATCTAGCTACTTCTACTTACAAGTAGGTTAGACTACACAGGCATGCACATGCATATATATACATACACACATCTATGTTTTTCTTCTTTTTCTTAATAGCACTTGTTCTTCTTTATTTCCTCTATTGTCCATGGGGAAGTGGAAAAGAATTCTTCCTCCGTAAGCCATGTGTGTCGTATAAGGCGACTAAAATGCCGGGAGCAATGGGCTAGTAACCCCCTCTCCTGTACACATTTACTAAAAAAACGAATAAGAAAAGCTTTATAAAACTGAGATGTTTGAATGTGCGTGGATGTAGTGCGGATGATAAGAAAGAGATGATTGCTGATGTTATGAATGAAAAGAAGTTGGATCTCCTGGCCCTAAGCGAAACAAAGCTGAAGGGGGTAGTCGAGTTTCAGTGGGGAGAAATAAATGGGATTAAGTCAGGAGTATCTGAGAGAGTTAGAGCTAAGGAAGGGGTAGCAATAATGTTGAAGGTCCAGTTATGGAAGGAGAAGAGGGAATATAAATGTGTAAATTCAAGGATTATGTGGATTAAAATAAGGGTTGGATGCGAAAAGTGGGTTATAATAAGCGTGTATGCACCTGGAGAAGAGAGGAGTGTAGAGGAGAGAGAGAGATTTTGGGTGATGTTAAGCGAATGTATAGGAACCTTTGAACCAAGTGAGAGAGTAATTGTAGTAGGGGACCTAAATGCTAAAGTAGGAGAAACATGTAGAGAGGGTGTGGTAGGTAAGTTTGGGGTGCCAAGTGTAAATGAAAATGGGAGCCCTTTGATTGAACTTTGTATAGAAAGGGGTTTAGTTATAGGTAATACATATTTTAAGAAAAAGAGGATAAATAAGTATACAAGATATGATGTAGGGCGTAATGACAGTAGTTTGTTGGACTACGTATTGGTAGATAAAAGACTGTTGAGTAGACTTCAGGATGTACATGTTTATAGAGGGGCCACAGATATATCAGATCACTTTTTAGTTGTAGCTAAAGTGGGAGTAAAAGGTAGATGGGATACAAGGAAAATAGAAGCAGTAAGTAAGAGAGAGGTGAAGGTTTATAAACTAAAAGAGGAGGCAGTTATGGTAAGATATAAACAACTATTGGAGGATAGATGGGCTAGTGAGAGTGTAGGCAATGGGGTCGAAGATGTATGGAGTAGGTTAAAGAATGTAGTGTTAGAGTGTTCAGCAGAAGTTTGTGGGTACAGGAAAGTGGGTGCGGAGGAAGAAGAGCGATTGGTGGAATGATGATGTAAAGAGAGTAGTAAGGAGAAAAGTTAGCATATGAGAGGTTTTTACAAAGTAGAAGTGATGCAAGGAGGGAAGAGTATATGAAAAAAAGAGGTTAAGAGAGTGGTCAAGCAATGTAAAAGAGAGCAAATGAGAGAATGGGTGAGATGTTATCAACAAATTTTGTTGAAAATGAGAAAAGTTTTGGAGTGAGATTAATAAGTTGAGGAAGCCTAGGAACAAATGGATTTGACAGTTAAAAATAGGAGAGGAGAGTTATTAAATGGAGAGTTAGAGGTATCGGGAAGATGGAGGGAATATTTTGAGGAGTTGTTAAATGTTGATGAAGACAGGGAAGCTGTGATTTCGTGTGTAGGGCAAGGAGGAATAATATCTTGTAGGAGTGTGGAAGAGCCAGTTGTGAGTGTGGGGGAAGTTCATGAGGCAGTGGGTAGAATGAAAGGGGGTAAGGCAGCTGGGATTGATAGGATAAAGGTAGAAATGTTAAAAGCAGGCGGAGATATAGTTTTGGAGTGGTTGGTGCTATTATTTAATACATGTATGGAAGAGGGTAAGGTACCTAGGGACTGGCAGAGAGCATGTATTGTTCCTTTGTATAAAAGCAAATGGGACAAAAGAGAGTGCAAAAATTATAGGGGAATAAGTCTGTTGAGTATACCAGGTAAAGCGTATGGTAGAGTTATTATTGAAAGAATTAAGAGTAAGACGGAGAGCAGAATAGCAGATGAACAAGGTAGCTTTAGGAAAGGTAGGGGGTGTGTAGACCAAGTGTTTGCAGTAAAACATATAGGTGAACAATATTTGGATAGGGGTAAAGAGGTTTTTGTGGCATTTATGGATTTGGAAAAGGCGTATGATAGGGTGGATAGGGGGGCAATATGGCAGATGTTGCAGGTGTATGGAATAGGAGGTAGGTTACTGAAAGCAGTGAAGAGCTTTTATGAGGATAGTGAGGCTCAGGTTAGAGTGTGTAGGAGAGAGGGAGATTATTTCTCGGTAAAAGTAGGCCTTAGACAGGGATGTGTGATGTCACCGTGGTTGTTTAATATATGTATTTATAGATGGGGTTGTAAAAGAAGTGAATGTGAGGGTCTTGGCAAGAGGTGTGGAGTTAAAAGACAAAGAATCAAATTCAAAGTGGGAGTTGTCACAGTTGCTTTTTGCTGATGACATTGTGCTTTTGGAGATTCTGAAGAGAAGTTGCAGAGGTTGGTGGATGAATTTGGTAAGGTATGTAAAATAAGAAAATTGAAAGTGAATATAGGAAAGAGTAAGGTGATGAGGATAACAAAAAGATTAGGTGACGAAAGATTGGATATCAGATTGGAGGGAGAGAGTATGGAGGAGGTGAATGTATTCAGATATTTGGGAGTGGACATGTCAGCAGATGGGTCTATGAAGGATGAGGTGAATCATAGAATTGATGAGGGGAAAAGGGTGAGTGGTGCACTGAGTCTGTGGAGACAAAGAACTTTGTCCATGGAAGTTAAGAGGGAATGTATGAGAGTATAGTTATACCAACACTCTTATATGGGTGTGAAGCATGGGTGATGAATGTTGCAACGAGGAGAAGGCTGGAGGCAGTGGAGATGTCATGTCTGAGGTCAATGTGTGGTGTGAATATAATGCAGAGAATTCGGAGTTTGGAAATTAGGAGGAGGTGCGGGATTACCAAAACTATTATCCAGAGGGCTGATGAGGGGTTGTTGAGGTGGTTCAGACATGTAGAGAGAATGGAACGAAACAGAATGACCTCGAGAGTGTATAAATCTGTAGTGGAGGGAATGCGGGGTAGGGGTCGGCCTAGGAAAGGTTGGAGGGAGGGGGTAAAAGAGGTTTTGTGTGCGAGGGGCTTGGATTTCCAGCAAGCATGCGTGTGCGTATTTGATAGGAGTGAATGGAGACAAATGGTTTTTAATACTTGACGTGCTGTTGGAGTGTGAGCAAAGTAACATTTATGAAGGGATTCAGGGAAACTGGCAGGCCGGACTTGAATCCTGGAGATGGGAAGTACAGTGTCTGCACTCTGAAGGAGGGGTGTTAATGTTGCAGTTTTATAACTGTAGTGTAAACTACAGTGATGGAGTGAATGATGACGAAAGTTTTTCTTTTTCGGGCCACCTTGCCTTGGTGGGAATCGGCCGATGTGTTAATAAAAAAAAAAATAGAAAACTGGGACAAAAGTTTGGTGGAAAAAGTCATCGAAAACCGAATCCTATGAAAACTGGGGCGTACAAAAACCGAGGTTCCACTGTATAAGAGTGGGTAATGATAGTAACATATTGATAAGGATAGTGTAAATCTGATAATGTTAGAAACAGATTGTTTAAAGCAGTAAGTAACCAAAGAGTTCAAATGCTTTGTAAATGAAATATATTGACAACCTCTCAGATTACCTTGTAAACCACTAGTTTTGAAAATCCCTGCCACTTTTTTTTTCATTTTATTCCACCTGCCTTGCATTCTTTTATGGTTTCCCATTTTTGATGCTGTATTATGACTGCCCTGGAGCCAATATGTAAGACTACTCATAGCAGCTAGCATGAGGGAAGGTTTTCAATTTAGAACAAGTACGTATTGTCTTAAGGCAACACACACACCATATAGGCAGGTTAAATAAAAAAAAGAAAGAAACACTTTCACCATCATTCACACACAATCACTGTCTTTGCAGAGGTGCCCAGATATGACGGTTTAGCTAAACGTGTCACTCCAAACAGCCAATATCCAAAACTCCTTTAACCCTTAAACTGTCCACACATAGATATACGTTCACCTGCGTACTGCACCAAATATTTTGAAAAAAATTTTTTTTTTTAAATGAAGAGCGCATTTTTATAAACAGGATAGGCTGAAAAAAAAACCTTTAGGGCCAATACTTACCGAGATGTAAGCCCGCCAATTTGGTGCTGGATGCTCACCTGACGGCAACATCAAGTCCTGCCGCTTGCCAAAGTATTGCCGATATACTTTTTTTTCTAGTTTTCATTTTAATTTATATAATTTTTATGTTCTGATAATTACAATTTACAATAGTTCATGTGATTTCATAGCCAATCTTTGTTCTAACACTAATATTATGTACTGAAATAATACTCAAATAGTCACAATCACACCAACAGGTGAACATTTTCGCCTACCTTGGTCATTTACAGTATGTATTTATAGGTCCCAGCAATGTTTTAGACATCCAGGAGTATATATGAAACTCCTTGAAGAATGGTGTTATGACAATTGCCAGATAACTACTGATAAGGCAGTGACATTGATGAATGAATGTGTGCAGGGAACCCTCGCTCTTTCACTCTGTATCTATCTATCTATCTGTCTGTATCTGTCTGTCTGAATCTCTTTGTATCTGTCTATCTCTGTCTGTGTCTGTCTAGCTCTGCTTATCTGTCTTTCTGTCTGCCTTTGTGCCTGGAGTATATGAAACTCCTTGAAGAATGGTGTGTTGACAAGTGTCAGATAACTCTTGACAGCCCAGTGACATTTGATAAATGTCAGCAGTGCTGGAGGAAACCCTCCCTTTTTCAATGTCTATCTGTCTCTGTCTGTCTGTCTGTCTGTATATGTCTGTCTGCCTGTATCTGTCTGTCTGTTTGTCAAGCTCTGCTTATTTCTGTCTAACTCTAATTATCTGTCTTTCTGTCTGCCTGTGTGTGTGTGTGTCTTTCCATCTGCTTGTCTCAGTCTCAGAGTGCGGCTCGTAAGCCAACAGGTATTATACACGATGCAGAAGTGACGATGCGTATTACTTGCCAGTCATGCTTATTATGCCTTATTTCTACAAGCATTGTATAGCACTTTGCCTGGAATTTTTGGGTTATCCTAGGTAATTTACACTATGTATAATAACTGTACTTATGTGTACATGTGAGAGAGAGAGAGATAGACAGCTATAGGACATATAGATATAGACAGACAAAGATATAGACAGACAAAGATATAGACAGAGTTATAGACAGATAGAGAGACAGCCAAAGCCAGCCAGCCTGCCGAATACATAAGAACATAAGAAAGAAGGAACACTGCAGCAGGCCTACTGGCCCATGCAATGCAGGTCCATATCACCCCCCAGCTTAGACCAATGACCCACCTAGTCAGGTCACATCCTCTGAAGGAAGGAGCATGTCATCAGACCTAGTAGCACAAGCTAGTCAGGTCCAACTCACACCCACCCACAGCCAGTCATGTATTTATCTAACCTATTTTTACTTTCCTCTTATAAGGGGAGTGTTAATGCGACATGACATCAGTGAATCTCTGGTGTTTGCCACAGTATTTGCTCTAGCTGGCACTCAATTGAACTGGTGGTCCCAGATTTTTTTAATACTGCGAAACCCGAGGGCACAGACCCATTTTTCTGTCTAGCGACTCAGGCCATCGCACTAAATTTGAAGGAAGAAAAAAAACGTAGAACACGCCGGGGGGTACACACGTGAACGATATCACGTGTGGCAGTTTAAGGGGTTAAAGGAGGATTGTACTTCCCACCCCAGGACTTAAGTCGGCAAACCAGTGTCCTTAAACCCCCTTCCAAAAATATTCCCCTGCTCACACAACAGCTCGCAGACCCCAAAAACCATTTGTCTCCTTTAAAACCTATCTAACACCTTTATTCATTCTGTAAATTTAAAAATAAATCGATTTTAAATTAAGATTGATTTTTTGTTCAATTAGTAATATTTTTTTACATACAGGGAGTCTTGAGTCCCCCCAGGTGACTGTTTTTGGTTATGTTAACCTACTACTGATGGAATTACTCAAATCTTGTCAGAAAATTTATTCGTCTTCACCCCTTAATATTTTGTATTCAGACCTACTATATTAAGACTAAATTACTATAGCTATCAATACATTTAAAATACAGTGTCATTGTATTAGGTTGCTGAAAATTGAAGTATTTTTTTTTGAGAAAATGTGATGTGTTCGTTAAAAGAGATGGTGTTCAATTCTAAAGTGGAAATTTTCTTTTTTTTTTACATTTTTCCAAAAGGTTTGGCTGTTATCAAAAGGGGAAAATAGAATGCTGCCTATTTTGGAATGTAAAATTTATATTTGTGCCGAGAAAATACCCAACCCAGAGCGAAATTTCTTTGATATATTATCTGATATCATGGGTATTTTATATTTGCATTTTTTCTGCTGACAAATTAAAGGTAATTTGTTTTCCCTTTCATTTTTTTAAAAAAAACCAGTTCCTCCTTTTTCTAGCTGTGGTATTGACTGAACGAGAAACATGGGGGTACTGGTAGTGGTGGTGGTGGTGGTTCTGGTAGTGGTGGTGGTGGGGTTCTGGAGGGGGGTGGGGGGTTTTGGTAGGGGGGGTGGTGAGCAAAAGGGGTATAGGTGCAAATAGTTTTAATCAGTTGGAATGTTTTTAGCTTGGGGTGTGTGTAATACTGTAGTTGAGATTGGCAAGGTTTTTTTAAAAGACCTGAATGATAAGTTGGTCATGCTTTCTTCATTCCCTTTTATTCCCCCAAAACTATTCTTTTTTTTTTTTTATTAACACAGGCCCGTTTCCCCACCAAGGCAGGGTGGCCCGAAAAAAAAACTTTCATCATCATTCACTCCATCACTGCTTCCAGAGGGGGGTTTACACGCAGTTATAAAATGCAACATTAACCCCCTCCTTCAGGTGAGCACTATACTTCCCACTCGGACTCGTCCGCCGCCCCCGAATCCCTTCATAAATGTACTTTTTCACACTCCAACAGCAGTATTAAAACCATTTGTCTCCATTCACTTCTATCAAATACCCCCAATGCTTGCAAGTCCAAGCCCCCCCAAAAAAACCTCCTTCCCCCCCCCCTTTTCCTAGGCCGACCCCACCCCCTTTCCCTCCACTACAGATTTAACACTAAAGTCATTCTGTTTCGTCCATTCTCTCTACATTTAACCACCTCAACAACCCTCCTCAGCTTTGGTAATAGTTTTTTGGAATCCCACACCTCCTCCTAATTTCCCAAAATCCCAATTTTCTCATTATATTTTAAACCCTCATTGACCTCAGACATGACATCTCCACTGCCCCAGCCTTTCCCGTTCAACATTCATCACCCTGTTTTTTATTACAAAATAAATAACCATTTGTAATAAAACTGTTTTGGGGTACTAAGTAAAATATCAGATTTTCAATATTTATTATATTATATTATTGATATGAATCCGTATTAATATATAATCTGTGCTTATCAATCCGCCCCCTTCTGTCACGCAGGACATATAAACCCCATGATACCCTTCTCCACCCTGTCCTCAGATCTTATTTTCTTATGGCACGCTACGGGGGGTTTCCCCGCAATCTCCCTGCCTAAACTCACGCTGTGTCACACGACCCCTTTTTGTGCCACATGGACCCCCCATAATGAACCCCTCTCTAATAAAACCTGTGCACCGCCTTGCACACACCAAATAAAAGACCTTCCCTTTTGGGGCCACCGTCACAAACCTGGATGCACCACTGAATACCTGACCTCCGGTAACAATCTCCGGGAAACAAACTCATACATAGTCTCAAATAGTTGCAGGTCAATCACAGGTACATGTCCCGGTACATAGTCGCAGGTACATCATAAGATGAATAAGCTAGTAGATTCTGGTGACCAGACTTGCGCCCCCCCATTACAGGTTTTTTTTAACTGTACTTGGCCTTCAAACATCCAAATACAGAGTTGCCCCAATCACAGTCAAAAGGATAAATTCCCGTTTCTCTGCAGGGGGACTGTAGGCCTGTCACCAGCACCCCACTGCGAAAGTCTGCAACTCTCAAGCAGGTTTCCGGGAACCCAAATGTATCAGGGAGCTGGTAAACTCTCCAGTGTTGAATAGGGGAGTCTCGTTACACTGTGTCTAGCGCCCCCAGTCAAACATCACGTTTTATTACGTCCAAGGGCCGGGGGGGATCTACCCAAACCGTTAGATAGGGGCCGAACACCCTATGATGTTGGAAACTATGTCTCTAATTTCCCTTCTTTTTGGAAAAAGTTTTTTTTCCCCAGACCAAATCTCCACTCACCCTTTTTCCTCATCAATTTTAAGGGGTTTACCCATCCTTATAGAACCATCTGCTGACATGTCCACTCCCAAATATCTGAATACATTCACCTCCTCCATACTTCCCCCCAATCTGATATCCAATCTTTCGTCACCCCAAACTTTTTTTTATGCTATCACCTTTCTGTTTCCTATACAGTGGTCCCCCGGGGTTTGCCAAAAAAAATCCAAATGTGCTCAATGCCATTACCGAACGAATTTACTTCTTTAAAAATAATGTCAAGGGGTTGCATTTGACCCCCCAAAAAAACAGCAAAACACTTACAAAATACACTTCATAAATGTTGAGTTTGGAGATGCATGAAACCGAGGGACCACTGTATTCACTTTCAATTTTCCACACCCTACCAAATTCATCCACTAACCCTGCAACTTTCCCCTTAGAATCTCCCAAAAACATTCATCAGCAAAAA